>MU674711.1:23749-85244 GCA_026770625.1 Nicotiana glauca
TTAATCAAGCATAAATTTTGAAGGACAATTTTGTATTTAACTAAGCTAATGCATGCATTAAAACCCATTGCATTACTAATACCATTGTTTTCTATGCATTAGTTATGCATATTGTAATACCAAATATGATGTATAACTAATGCTTGCATAAGTAATGCATGAGTTCAAAATATCTACCAAATAATATATTATTAATACACAAAGCTAAAACACCATATCAAACAATATATTATTAATATACAAAGCTAATGCATGCATTAGCTTATCTAATGCACCCTACCAAACGACCCCTTAGTCTTAACCAGAACAACAAAAGTAATTACCACCTTCGTGCGTCGAGGTAGTTAGTGTCAAAGTTATTACAACCTTCTTGGGACCAACTTATAATGTTTATCTTAGTACTCTCTCCGGTCAGCTTTGATCTTTTTACTATTTTTACACATGTTATTGAATTCACCTTTAAGTATTACTAATTAATAATGAAATTGACTATATTAACCTTAATTTTATTCATTAAAAATATAACAAATACTCTTAGGCTGTTTATTCTAAGGATAACTTTGAAAAAAAGAAATTAACTCCTTTTTGATATCTAAGAAAAATATATAAAAAGGCCTATAAGATCAATTAAAATGGATAAGAGAGAGTAAGTTGGTAAAGACAAAAAAAAATTGAAAAGGGTCCTATTTTCCAAACTGAACGGAAACAGGAACTACGTTCACAAATTCCCTTTGACCTGTGCACTTTATTTGCCAACAATTATCTAAGACTTCAGGACCAATGTTTCAAAAGGCAGGGGCGTGAAGTAAGACGTTTTTCTAACGAGACGAGGCATAAGTCCTGAAATATGAAGCGTAAGTTCCACGAATCTTTAAATTTTACTAATTTCAAGAATTTTAAAATAATATAAAATAAAAAATAACTATAAAAATTATATTAAAATCACAAAATTATAAAAAAAAAATCTATTTAAAATATTTATAAAATATAATTCAACTATGAATAATAAGAAAAAAATGACATATATCATAATATGCAAATCAGCTGCAACGTTATTACAACTCAAACATCAAAAGTAATGAATTCGATACGAAATCTTATATGTATCTCTTAAGGAGTAATGAATCTTAAAAGAATTTCAAAATTATAATTTTAAATTTTTTTAAAATACTCCTTTTATTTAATATGCTTTCTATTTGAAAGAGAATTAATATAAAATATAATTCACAATTTCAATATGATTCTCTTGCATCATTTATTTTTAAGTTTCAACAAGTTATTAAAGTGACACATAATTCACTGTACAATACCATAATAACTAATTATTTGTAAATAGTTACTAGTTAATACTGAGCTATTAAATTAATAAGTATTGTATCTCGTAAACGTGAAAAAATAATATTTAGATAAATAATTATAAAAAAATACATAACACAAGTTAATAAATAAATACTTTTTAAATGAAAGATTTATTTAATATTAACTATCATACCGGTCTTAGTGAATAACGTACAATAATTTTTATTTTAATTATGACATAAATACTCTCAACTTAATGATTTATGATTAAGAAAAAAGTAATTTTGAATAGTCAACGATTTATAAGAAATTTGAGAATTTACAAGGTTAGTTACATACACATGCATAAGGTTCTATTAGGCGAGCCCAGTACGCTGGGAGTTGGGCGTGTCCGAGGCGTAAGCCTTGATGGCCGAGTCGTAAGTCTCACGAAAGTAAGCCCCACACATAAGTCCAGGGGTATTTTACGAATGCTCCGCTCCGGGGCGAGTCCCGGACAAGTCTTAATTCTACCTTTTAAAACAGAGTTTCAGGTCTAATATACTAGAATTTGCATTATATATTTTTCCATTTTCCATTTTCCATTTTCCTTCCTTATACCGATTACTCCATAGTTCATTTTGATTTGTACCCGACATCAATATTCCATGTTATTCGATCTACTGGAATTTTTTATTCCTATGTGGAGTCTTAAATTCAGTAGTCTCCATATATATTCCTATATCTGAAGGTGTGGTGGTGAACGAATTTAAAAGAATAGCAGCTAACAATATGCCAGGGAGTAATGATTATCCTGAGTCTTGGGAGCATTTTGGCTACTCTTTATATGGTTAACATTCAAGTTTGGAGCATGTTTAATGTTTGTACCTTTTATGTGGAATTAGGATCAATTCATGAACCCTAATTTCTGGAAGAGAATTGGTGAAGAGCTTAGAGAGAGAAAATATCAAAAAAAGAGAGAAAGTATTTCATTTCTGTTAGTTGTTGGTTGCAAAAATATATAGAAAATGCTAAATAGCTATTATCCACTAACTATCTAACTAACTCACTTAACTAACTTCAGTAATCTAGAACCTTCTAGAACATTCCTACATCTCTATACACTTGCTATGTCAGTCCATTCTCATTACTCCCCCTCAAGCTAGGTGGTGCAAAAATATTTAGCACTCCTAGCTTGCCTACAAGATGCTCATGTTGTGGCCTTGCTAACCCTTTTGTTAAGATGTATGCTTCTTGATCTTTGGTACCCACATGATTTGTCTTGATTAGACTTTCCTGAATCTTCTGTCTGATGAAATGACAGTCTATTTCTATATGCTTTGTCTTTTCGTGAAGCAAAGGTTGGCTGCAATCTGCAATGCTGATTTACTATCACTGTATATCTCAATTGGTAGTTCCACATTGGTTCCACGCTCCTCCAAAAGTGCTACCAACCAAACTACCTCCGAGACTGCACTAGCCATGCTTCTATATTCAGCATCAGCTGAACTCTTGGAAACTATATTCTGCTTCTTCGATTTCCAAGAGAGTAGTGATTCACCATCCTTTACTATAAAACCTGATACTGATTTCCTTGTGTTGGGGCAAGATGCCAACCTGCATCACAGTATACACTCAATGTGTTGCTGTTGTTGCTGCTCGACAGAATACCCATGCCTGGTTCTCTTTTAATATACTTGACTACTCTCAAGGCTGCTTCCCAATAAGACTTCTTAGGACTATGTAGAAATTGGCTAAGTGTCTGCACTGAAAAGACTATATCAGGTCTGGTGAGTGTCAAATATAACAGCTTGCCAATAAGCCTTTGGTATTGCCTAGTGTCATTCATCATCATATCATTTTCGACCTTGTTGTCAAGTTCGGGTACTCTCAGCTTTACATTTGCCTCCAAAGGAGTCCAAGCTGGTTTAGCACCTGTTAGCCCTAAGTCAGATATTATTTCCAAGGCATATTTCCTCTGACCGATTAATATGCCTTTCTTTGACCTACTGAATTCCATTCCAAGGAAATATTTCAGTTCTACTAAATCATTGATTGTGAAGGCCCGATGTTATGAATTTTTGGTGGCTTCATTTAGCTGTAGATTACTTCCTGTCACTAGCATGTCATCCACATAGACTAGGATCACTACAAAATCTGAACCCTGTTGTCTAATGAACAATGAGTGATCCAAACTGCTTTGATGAAAACCAGAAGATAGGAGGGCTTTTGTCAATTTTAAATTCCATTGCCTACTAGCTTGTTTAAGTCCATAGAGGGATTTTACAAGTCTGAATACCATACTAGACTCCCCCTGACTTGTAAAACCTTATGGCTACTCCCTATAGACTTCATCATGAAGGTACCCTCCGACTATCAAAACTCTGGCAATGAACTTATCCTCGTATTGCACTATGATGTGCAGTGCCCTGTTGTAGCTCAATCCCTCAGGCGGCAACCCGTCTTCATTGTCACACTTCCTTTTTTCACTACACCCCCGGAAGGGCATAATAATGGAACATTTTTTCAATTAAAGGACAATCTAAATGGGATTATTTATTTCAAAATTCAGAGTCGCCACTTGGGAGATTTATGGTGTCCCAAGTCACCAGTTTAAAATCCCGAATCGAGGAAAAGAATGACTCTGTTTAACAGTCAGCGAATCAGAAATCCGGGTAAGGAATTCTGTTAACCCGGGAGAAGGTGTTAGACATTCCCGAGTTCCGTGGTTCTAGCGCGGTCGCTCAACTGTCATATTTGGCTTAGTTACCTGATTTAAGAACGTTTTGAACCTATGTGCAAATTTTAACTTTTAACAGCTTTTATTCATTTTAAAGAAGATTGAACGTCGTTTAAAACATGTCTTTGGATCGCGCCACATAAAATGCACCCACAATCCTAAACACCTTTTATTCAATGTTTTAAGATTTGATTTGGGTCACATTAAATACACACCCGATTTTAGGAAGGTAATATTATTAAAATACGCACTTAAAGCAACTACGCGTTTTTAACTTTGCGAGGGCCATGGAAATTTGTTGAATGGCAAGCCTCGAGTTCTAAGCATTTTAAAAGATATAATTAAGTGAGGGCCACGCATTTGAGATTTTATTTGGCGCAGCGCACCTCAATTCCATTTTTAAAGGAAATTCAAACTAAAGCTCGGAGGGCAATAAACTATGAGTTATCTAATTATGGCTCACCTCAAATTATTTAAAGGAGTCTAGTTAATTAACTAAATCTAGGTAAATAAATACCTGATATTTCAAGACACAGCGAAAAGGGAAGTAACATTTGTTAATGGAAAATCCAATCGAAAGAACAAGCTCACCTCATATCTGAAAGAAGCTGTCAAGCTTGGGCCTATAATTGAGTCCAAATTCGAAACCTCAACAGGTTTGAATGAGGGACTCAGTATCGAGTCCCTACAGGCTAAGAACTATCGAAATTAAAAAAAAATATTCAGTGGACCAATATGTGTATAAATAACATATGGGCTTGTTTGTTATGCACCGGGCCAACGTTAGGCCTAGTTCTTATGGTCCAAATGATTCAAATCAAGTAATGCAAATCAATTGATGCCAACACATAACTTGAAATCGAATTAACTAGCGTAAACTCTAACTTTTAAAACATTTAAACAAATTAAGCTAAATTTAAATTCTATCCTCCATGCATTTTTTTCAGATCCAATTTGATACTAGAACCATCCAGCAGTCAAACGAACGAAACATTGGGCTCAAACGACAAGCCCAAATAGCAGTAGCAGGCCGTCTAGCACTGCGAATAGTTTAAACATCCCAAGCTTAATGAGCCCAACCCTGTAAAGAACAAGGTTGAGGATCCCAGACTCAACATCGAGTCCTCACCAAAGCAAAACAACCCTTTACCTTCAACCATAAACTGGTAATTTCATCATCACTCAATAGCTAGTACACCAGGAGGTTTCGACTATTACTAAAAGCGCATACTCGACTTCAAACTAACAAATACTCATGATTGAATTCAAATTTAAGCTAAGCTTACAAAACACAACATAAAAAAAAACTCAAACCAAGCTACTCTTTCTCAATACTAAAGGATATCAAAATCTAGAGACTTAGACTGCATCCAGAACTCTTAATGAGCACATATTTATTTATAGAGCATGTTAAAGACATGAGATGACATGTATGCTTCAAGATTCATTACAGAACACTAAAGAGGTAAAAGGAAAGCAAGTAGAACAAAATCCAAATGTGGCTTGTATTCAGTCAGGTTCCAACTCAAAATACATCATGTGTTGACAATGCTTTGGAAGGATACCTGGGAAAGCAAAGTAAAGGAAAGGGTGAAAAATAGCAAAGCAGAACAGTAGCAGCAGGTTCAGGAGTAGAGATCAACCCCCAAACAACCAGAAAAACAGCTCTAAACCCAGGATGACCGATAACAGTTCAATTTATCAAACTCAAACCAAACCAACAACCCAGCAGGACTCTAACCAAGACTTTGATCACAAAATTTAAACCATTTCTCACTCATATGAATCAAAACAATTTTAGGAGTTAAGAAAGAAATCAAAATTACTGAAAATTTAGTGAAACAACAGCTTTCTTCTTTAATTCTCAGCAGTTTTCTTATGTGGATTTTTTAGCTCTTCGAAATCTGAATTCAGCTGCAACTAACTATGCCTTTATAGGCAAGTTACTAGGGCATCCTTAGGGATTTAGTTTTTCATTTTATGTCCTTTTCAGCTTTTCCTCTTTGCTAGTTAGCCCCTATATTTGTTTTTACTTGTTACCCAAGCTAAATCTGAAATTCCCTAGAAGACCCCTACTAGAAGCTTCGAAACAGTTACCAAAGATTCCCCCTTCCCCATTTCCTAAACTACCCCCAAGTGCCATGTTTTTACTTTAGCCTACCAAATGAGTTATGGGTCGAATTGACCCAAGGGTCCAGCCCCAAACCTGGGCTAATTCTTTTCTTTGGGCCCAGGTCTGAATTCACGATCTAAAAAAATGATGAGACAGGAAAGCCTATGCACAAATTATAAATCAAAAGATGCAATTACGACCCAAAAATTAAAATTAACATAAATAAAGAAATTAAGCTAATCAAATAGACTAAAGAAGAAGCAGTTAACACTTGGATTAATAGAAACGACTGCAAAACAAATCGAGAAAAATAGAATAACAAAGAAGAAGAAAGATATAAGAAAATAAGAACAATGAAAATGAGGGCAAAAATATACCGAGATGATTAATGGAACTAGGCGGACCGCACTTTTGAATCCAAAACTCCATGAGATCTTCGATTTTTGGCCGAAACGAACTTTAATCGTGTGTTCTCAACTGAAAACACACGACTAAAGTCGATTTCGACCCCAAATATTTAAAGCCCTACCTGTTTGATATTTTGGGATTTAGGGCTCAATTCTTTGATCCAAAATTCGAACAACTTAAGGGTGATTCGAGAGAAATCAAATGAGGATTTGAGATGAGGGATAAAAAAGGATTCAGGGGTGTGATTTTGGGGTTGAACAGAGGCGCCGCCACCAACGGAGGCATTGTGGCGGCGCTAGGGTTAGTGATTTCTGATCAAGATTTGAGTGCTTTGGGTAGGTTTTGAAGAGAATTATTTGTGGATTGGGGATGTGGAGGCGGAAAGGGGTCTCTGGTAAAGATTTGGTGGAGGTTGGTCGCTCGCCGCCGCCATAGGCGATTTTCGACGGTGGTCTTAGGGTGGCGTTACGTTTGGTCTCTGAAGGGTATGAGGGTGTGAGAGAAGAGAGATACGAGGTTGTTTGGACATTAATATGTGAATGGCTCCTGAGTTCCGGACCGTTGGATTAGTGAGATCCAACGGTCATGATTGATCACGCCTAAAACGGGGTCGTTTGGTCGTCCAGGGAGATTGGGTCGGGTGAAATGCATTGGACTTGGGTTGTCGTAGTTTCTTGGACGGTTTTGGGCTGGACCAGGTGAGTATTGGGAGGGTGTTGATTTGTGTTGGCCCAGATTTGGTCTTTTATTAAGAAGACCCCTTTTCTTTTATTTAATTTCTTTTTTATTTAACAATTAAAAATTAAAACCCAAATCAAATCTTAAACCCAAATTATCCTACCCAATTAATTAAAATTAAAGGAAAACTAACAAAATTCAATTAGTTAATAATTAACACAATTAGTTAGATACCAAATTAAAGGAAAACTAACAAAATTCAAAGCTAAAAATTAAGGCGTAATACATATGGAGACACCTAAAGTTGGCACAATCTTTCACGTAGACACTTCAACTAGGACTCTTTCCAATTAGACACAAGAATTTATTTCAAACTGTACCAATTAAATACAAAACTATGACATGGCAAAGAAAGTGTTTTTCACTCTCCTTGAGTGCGTTAATGAATAAAAATTAATAATTTCCTTTTTTTTCTCCCCTTAAATTTTTTAGATTTTCTCTCCCCATTATTGCCAACGTCCTTCCGCCATAGTCACCACTGCCAGTTGCCGCTCGCCGTGGCGATTTTATTCATTTTCAGATCTGTCCATCACCTCCATTATCTGCCACAATTTTCAACAAGAAACACCATGAAGCTAGTAAGGAGCTCCATTATCCCATTGGATGAAACTTTATCACTCTCATCAATGCTTTCCCACTTTCAGGAATTCTTAAGAGATAGACACTCTCAAAGACGTAAAGTTTAACCTTTGCAAAACCAAAGTAAAGATTTCCAATAATTTATCGAATAACAAATAAATCTTTGAATAAAAGCGGATAGTTAAGCTTTCTCAAACGTGAAATTGCAAGGTCTACGAAAAGTGAATTTTGACAGCTAAAGATGCACTGATCTTTAAGATTTTCCAACAAAATTTTCTAGCAATAGTCCTTTTTTCACTGGCTAAGAGACGAGAGAAAGAGCCATGTTGTTCTGTTTATCTGTTTGGAATAGACGAAAAAGGGTTGGGTGGGGAAGTTTATGCGAATAAGACAAAGAAGAGGGGCAGGGGTGATGCCTGGCGACGGGATTAGAGCCACTGGTGGGCGGGAGACCGTGACAATTTGGGGACGAATGGTTTTCTTTTGTTACCTTTTTATTCTTTTCTCAAAAGACTTTAAATTTTTTTATGTCAAAGCCACGTGTCTTTTTTCAATTGGACTATTTTGCCACATCATGTGCGTGTAATCAACAAAATATATTCTTTTGGTTGATTAGTAGTTTTGTGTTTAGTTGGTATAGTTTGAAATGAATTCTTGTGTCTAATTAGAAAGAGGCCTTGTTTAAGTGTCTAAGTGAAAGATTGTGCCAACTTTAGGTGTCTCTGTATGTATTACAAAGCAAAATAAATCAATTTTTTGTGATTTTTGTACTTTTATAAAATCCTAATTACCAACTAATCTAAAATATGTAAAATGAAATCCTAAATGCAAATGCAATACGTATTTTTGTATTTTCCATTAATTAAAATAAAATAAACATGCACAAACAAATGCAAACAATTAACAGAAAATGCCACGAAAATCTACAAAATAGCAAATAATAAAAAGATATTATTTTGTTTTAAAACTATGGGAGTAATTCATATAGGGAAAAAATCACGTGCTCACAGCTGCCCCTCTTTGCTCGAAAACACGAAGAATTTTTGGGCAAAGATAAAGTGAGCGGATACGAGCGATTTTTGGCCGTTTGAATACTCTGTGGAAAGCATTTTTGAAAGATTTGACCGTACCCTACTTCTGAGGTTGCCTACATATCCTTGGCTAAAAAGGAATCAGGTCAGTGTAGTTCAGGAATGTTTGGTAGCTGGGACTACCATGAAGCTGTGATTTTACTATTGTTGTTGTTGCTGCTACTGCTTACTGAACCCCCTTATTACGCCATGTCAAAAAAAAAAACTAGACTAGACTATGATCTATGAGTTACAGGAAATCCTATCTATATTTTTAAACTTGCTCTTGTGGTTCTTGTTGCCTTGTTGACTTGTATTCTCCCGGTGAAATCCTTTTGTTGCCATTTTGAATTGTAATCTGAGATGTTTTCCCTTTCTTCAGGTGGATGCCTGACTTTCAAAACTTGAACTACATTCTGAGATGCTTTCCTTTTCTATAGGTGGACGCGTGACTGCTGACTGCTGACTTGAAATGTATTCCTTGCTCTCCAGGTGGGCTCCTGGCTGCTAAACTTGAATGTATTCCCTGCTCTCCTGGTGGGCTCCTGACTACTGACTTGAAATGTATTCCCTGCTCTCCAGGAGGGCTCCTGACTGCTGACTTGAAATTTATTCCCTGCTCTCCAGGCGGGCTCCTAACTGTTGACTTAATATGTATTCCCTGCTCTCCAGGCAAGCTCCCGATTTCAATAAAATAGACAAAAATAAAGAACATTTTCTGCCCAAGTTTGGTAGCTGGGCTTATATATGAGTGTTAACCGAATCATATTACCAAATATCAATAAGAACTTAAAAGCTAAAATTTGAATTATACTCCCTTGTTCTCCAGGTGGGCTCTTGACTGCTGACTTGAAATGTATTCCCTGCTCTCCAGGCGGGCTCCTGACTGCTGACTTGAAATATATTTCCTTGTTCTCTAGGCGGGCTCCTGACTGCTGGCTTGAAATGTGCTTCCTTGTTCTCCAGGAGGGCTCTTGACTTCAACAAAACAGACAAAATAAAGAAAATTGTCTGCCCCAGTTTGGTGGCTGGGTACATATGTGATTGTAAACTACATCATGTTACCAACTATCAGTAAGAATTTGAAAGCTAAAACTTGAATTGTACTCCCGTGTTCTCCAGGCGGGCTCCTGAATGCTGACTTTGAAATGTGCTCCCTTGTTCTCCAGGGGGACTCCTGACTGCTGAACTTGAAATGTGCTCCCTTGTTCTCTAGGCGGGCTCATCACTATTGACTTTGAAATGTGCTCCCTTATTCTCCAGGCGGGCTCCTGACTGCTGATTTGAAATGTGCTCCCTTGTTCTCTAGGTGGGCTCCTGACTTCGACAAAACAGACAAAACAAAGAAAACTTTTGCCCCAATTTGGTGGCTGGGCATGTAGGTGAGTGTTAAACTGAATCATTCTACCAACTATATTTAAGAATTTGAAAGCTAAGTCCTATTATCCAGGGAGGTCCTGACAACTCTTAATTAAACGTCAAATATAGATCTAAGCTGATTCTTCTAATGGTATTACTTCCGCTAAGTCCTGTTATCTAAGAGGGTCTAAAACTACATCTTTATCCAGGAAGGTCCTGAAAACTCCTAATTGAATCTTATATTTAACATGCAAACTTTGACACCAACTTACATTACTCTATGATATTCATGATTGTTTTGGAATTTAACTAAGCCACATTTTCCAGGAAGGTCTTGAGAGTTTACGGTCAAACTTGTTTTGGTACTTGCTCTTTCCCCTACAGAGAGTTTCTCCGAAACTAAAGAAATTTTCTGCCCCTGTTTGAATCAAAGGAAAATCTTGTCAGTTTAGAATGGTGGTTAGTTGATGGCATTTTTGCTAAAGATGTCTCCGCTACCGTGTTTTGCTTTGACCTGCTTCCCCGAACTGGCCCTATATTGCTTGACTTTATTACTGACTTTCAAACTCCATGACCTTTGAGGATCTGAGTGTTCTATACCCATAACGTTGTTTTACATCTCTGACCTCTTATCTGAACCTTTGCTTCTCCCATGACATTAACAAATCATTCTACCGATGAAACTTTCGGTGATTCCTTGTATCCCACTTTACATCATGCTATCTTTGGTATGTTCTGGCCACACCGTGCTTTGCAATTTTGGAAGTTGGTACTGAGCTTTGAAATCCTTTCTCATTTGCTTTGAACAAGACTGACATTGAAACATCTTAGAGAAA
This sequence comes from Nicotiana glauca, assembly GCA_026770625.1. Taxonomy (NCBI): domain Eukaryota; kingdom Viridiplantae; phylum Streptophyta; class Magnoliopsida; order Solanales; family Solanaceae; genus Nicotiana; species Nicotiana glauca. The sequence goes on from MU674711.1 coordinate 34,871, forward strand.
CAAAAACCCCCAAAGAAATGAAATGCAATGACCTTGGGAGTTAAGGATAAAGAAAATCCAAAACTGGACAACTTACTAAAAGGAAAAAAGGGAAAGAGACTTATCTCAGTGGAACAGCTGGTACCACTGATCATGACATATATTTCGGACTAATTGGCCCAATCTGTCCAACCAATCAGGTTTCAGTTGCCATACTTTGTTGCCCTAGAATTCCATAACCTGATTTCTTCACCCAAACCCTAACCTTGTTCATCCTGTGGTGTCCTGAACGGTTTTCACCCACAGACCTCTCTCATCTGTTCATTTCTCAACTCACTTTTGCCTTAAGGTACCCGTGAAGGTTTTCACCAATAAGACTCTCATTTTCATTTCTCTCAGCTCCCGTCGCCTTACGGTGCCCGTGAGGGTTTTCACCAATAAGACTCTCTCATTTTTATTTCTCTCAGCTCCCGTCGCCTTACGGTGCCTGTGAGGGTTTTCACCAATAAGACTCTCCCATTTTTATTACTTTTCCTGTTTGGATCGGAGTGTTGCCCCTGATATGAATTACCTCTTCCTGCTCGACTTAGCATTTTTTAAGACTGATCAGAAGGTCTTTCTTTGGACCGTAATGTGGGCTTCTGGATAGGGTTAGAAAGAAAGGGTATTAAGGCTCAAAAACAATTCAGCTGGGTTTAAAATTACAACTTTCGGAATCAGATTTCTTACAACAACCGCAACTTCTGCCCCAGTTTCTTGCTTGGGGACTTTTGGATTTTTATTTTGATGGGACTGAACCGTGAGGCTGCCTACGTATCCTTAAAATGAATCAGGTCGAACGTAATTCATGCCATAGAAATTACTTTGTTGTTGTGATTTTTCTTTCCTTTTTCTTCCTCTTTCTCTCCCTTTCTTTTCTTTCTTCATTTTCTCTTTTTGTTGTTTTGTTGTTTTTGTTGTTTTCTTTTTGTTTTTTTTTCACTCTTTTCTTTTTTTCACTCTTTTCTTTTCTCCTTTTTTCTTTTTCATTTTCATTTTTCTTCTCTCTATTTTCTTTTATTTTTCCTTTACGCTTGTGTTTCTGAGCTTTGCTACTGATTCCAAAAGAGGGGCGTGAAAGAAAATAAGTAAGTCTCAAAGTGGTAACAAAGGATAAAGTATTTAGATCGCAGAACAAAATGCCTTCGTCATTCAAATCTCCAAAACATGTCAAGTACAAACAAATACAATTAAAACAGAGAAAATTGTACATAATATCTCTTGACGACATCGGAATTGATGGCCATTTCAACATACTTACCTTCTATGTCTGTCAAATACAAAGCACCATTGAACAACACTCTCGTCACGATGAGCGGACTCTCGAACTTGCCTTTGGCCTCAGCCTAATGTGGAAGAATACGTCTCAATACTTGCTGACCCACTTCGAACTTTCGTGGGCGCACCTTCTTATTATATGCTCTTGCCATTCTTTGTTGATACAACTGACCATGAAAAACTGCTGCCATTCTTTTCTCATAGATCAAACTCAATTGCTCCAAGAGGGCTTTGATCCATTCATTATCATCAATTTCAGCTTCTGCGACAATCCGGAGGGATAGGATTTCCACTTCTGCGGGTATCACCGCCTCAGTGCCATACACTAACAAATACGGAGTCGCCCCTACTAAATTACGAATAGTAGTACGATAACCCAACAATGTAAAAGGAAGCTTTTCATGCCACTGTCTGGAACCCTCCACCGTCTTCCGTAGTATCTTCTTTATATTCTTGTTGGCCGCCTTGACTGCTCTGTTTGCCTTGGGGCAGTAAGGGGTGGAATTGCGATATGTAATCTTGAATTGCTGACATACCTCTTTCATCAGATGACTATTAAGATTAGCCCCATTATCTTTAATGATCACCTTTGGTATCCCAAACTGACAGATGATATTTGAGTGCACAAAATCAACCACCGCTTTCTTGGTCACAAACTTGAACGTTTTAGCATCAACCCACTTGGTGAAATAATCAATGGCCACCAGAATGAACCTGTGCCCATTTGATGTTGCTGGCTCAATTGGCCCAATGACATCTATGCTCCACGCAACAAAAGGCCATGGTGCAGACATTGTGTACAATTCCGATGGTGGACAATGAATCAAATCTCCATGCACTTGACACTGATGACACTTGCGCACAAAACTGTTACAATCTCGCTCCATAGTAAGCCAATAATAACCTGCTCGGAGAATCTTCTTTGCCATCTCGTACCCACTCATATGTGGTCTATAAACTCCCGAATGTACTTCGGCCATAATAGATGTGGCCTATCTAGCATCTATGCATCTCAACAATCCAAGATCTGGAGTTCTTTTGTACAATACCCCTCCACAGAAGAAAAATCCACTTGCCAAACGTCGAATTGCTCTTTTTTGATCCCCTATGTCCTGTACTGGATACACTCCCATTCTGAGGTATTCTTTGATATCATGGAACCACGGCTCACCATCAAGTTCTTCTTCTACCATATTGCAGTAGGCATGCTGATCGCGGACCTGAATCTGCATAGGGTCCACATAGGCCTTATCTGGATGATGCAACATTGACGCCAAAGTAGCCACAACATCGGCAACTTCATTATGAATCCTTGGAATATGCCTGAATTCTATTTATTGAAACCGTTGACAAAGATCATGCAAACATTGTCGATACGGTATAAGCTTCAAATCTCGTGTTTCCCATTCCCCTTGAATCTGATGTACCAGAAGGTCCCAGTCACCCAAGACTAAGACTTCCTGGATACCCATATCCACATCTAACCTCAAACCTAAGATACATGCCTCATACTCGTCCATGTTATTAGTACAATAAAAACGAAGCTAAGCCATAACAAGGTAGTGCTTCCTTATTTCAGAAATAAGTACCGCTCCTATCCCAACGCCTTTCATTTTGGCAACCCCATCAAAGAAAAGTTTACATCCTGGCTTCTCAACTTGTTCCAACCCATCAACGTGCATTACCTCTTCATCAGGGAAGTATGTCTTCAAAGGTTCATATTCTTCATCTACAAAATTCTCAGCCAAATGGTCAGCCAACGCTTGTGCTTTCATTGTAGTCCGGGTCAGATAGACAATGTCGAATTTTGTGAGCAAGATTTTCCATTTTGCGAGCCTCCTTGTGGGCATAGGCTTCTGAAAGATATACTTCAACGGATCCAACCAAGAGACGAGGTAAGTGGTATAGGATGACAAGTAATGTTTCAACTTCTGTGGTACCCAAGTTAGGGCACAACACGTCCTCTCAAGATGAGTATAATTAACCTCGTAAGCCATGAACTTCTTGCTGAGGTAGTATATGGCATGCTCTTTCCTGCCGGTGATGTCATAGTGACCTAACACACATCCAAACGAATTGTCCAAAACTATCAAATACAGAATCAAAGGCCTCCCTGGTTCTGGCGGGGCCAACACCGGTGGGGTTGACAAATACCCCTTTATCCTATCAAATTCTTCTTGACATTCGTCTGTCCACTTAACCGCAACATCCTTCTTTAACAGCTTGAAGATAGGCTTACAAGTTGTTGTAAGCTGAGCGATAAACCTGTTGATGTGATTCAATCTCCCTAATAGACTCATCACCTCAGTCTTGTTCTTCGGAGGTGGAAATTCTTGGATGGCTTTAATTTTTGATGGGTCCAATTCAATACCTCGACGACTGACTATAAATCCCAACAATTTTCCAGATGGAACACCGAAAGTGTATTTTGCAGGATTGAGCTTAAGATTGTACCTGCGAAGCCTTTGGAAGAACTTTCTCATATCCTTGATGTGGTTAGACTGCTTCTTGGTCTTTACAATTACATCATCCACATACACCTTGATCTCCATGTGTATCATGTCATGGAATATGGTTGTCATTGCCTTCATGTAGGTTGCCCCAGCCTTTTTCAAACCAAATGGCATGACACTGTAGCAGTATGTTCCCCATGGCGTGATGAATGCTGTCTTTCTGCATCTTCCTCATCCATTAAGATCTGGTGATAGCCCGTATAACAATCCAAAAAAGAATCAATCTCATGTTTGGCACAATTATCAATCAATATATGGATGTTTAGTAATGGGAAGTTATCCTTCAGACTCGCCTTGTTGAGATCACGGTAATCAGCGCACACCCTGGTCTTACCATATTTTTTTGGCACATGCACAACATTGGCTAACCAAATGGGATACCTCGTGACCCGAATGACTTTTGCATCAAATTGCTTGGTGACCTCTTCTTTGATTTTCACACTCATATCAGTTTTAAATTTCCTCATCTGCTTGACAGGAGGGAATGTCGGGTCAGTGGGCAATTTATGAACCACCAAGTCAGTGCTTAGACCCGGCATGTCATCATATGACCATGTAAAAACATCTTTGTACTCAAACAGTGCCTTAATTATCTCCTCTCTGAGCTGTGGTTCCAGATGGACACTTATTTTAGTCTCCCGGACATTATCCTTATCCCCTAAGTTGATTACTTCTGTATCATTTAGGTTAGGTTTGGGTTTTTTTTCAAAATGGATTATTTCTTTACTGATTTCCTCAAAGGCTTCCTCATCATCATATTCCACTTCATCATCACACTCAATTTCTTATATTACTATTTTAGAATTAGATTGGCATTTAAGACTGGGCCGGAAATTCCTCATGCATGTCATGTCACTGAAACTAGTATAAAAAGGACAAGACTCCCTCCGAGTAGGAAGAGGAGTAGCTTCCCAATTGTTGATCTTTGAACAGGGCCCCACAAATTGAACATATGCCTTGCTCGATCCTTCTCCAGCTTCCATCATATTCACCTCGACGAACAACTTTTCAAACCTTTCAAGCAACTCCTTATCAGGACCAACCACAGAATTGGGCACTGTTGTTATTGGGCACTTCTTAGTACCTGGCCTGACAAAGGATCGTGAGAGACGTGGGACAAGCTTTGGAAGAACCCATGCTTTCTGTTTCAACTTTCTGGCTCGCCTTATGTCTGCAACTGTAGGCTTGAACCCCAAACCAAAAGTATCTAAGTATATGGGAAGAGACACTGGTTGTACGATGCCTTGCAGAGAAACACCCAAACCCTTGCCAGGTACGAAGCCATTCTTCAACATCTCCGAAGCCACCATGACTGATGTGGCTGCTACTTTCAAAATTGGAATACACTCACATTCTGGGATCTTTTCAACTGATATTGTGTCAAAGACCTGATAGACCCACGGACCCTTGTCGTCTTTAGCTGCGATGAAAGGTAAAATGGCATCACCCAGGGCAAACAGATTATCCTCGCCATGGACCACAATTTCCTGTCTGTCCCATTTAAATTTAACCATCTGGTGCAGGGTAGATGGCACTACCTTGGCGGCATGAATCCAAGGTCGGCCTAGCAAAAGATTATAAGAAACTGCCACATCCAGCACTTGAAATTCCATAGTAAATTCAACTGTCCCTATTGTCAGTTCCAGCACTATGTCCCCGACTGAATCTTTTCCTCTACTGTCGAACCCCCGCACGGAAATACTATTCTTGTGAATTCTTTCATTGTCCACTTTCAATTTGTCCAGGGTGGAGAGAGGGAAAATGTTTGCTCTAGACCCAATATCAATTAGTACCCAGGTAACCACGGAATCTTCGCACTTCACCGTAAGATAAAAGGCTCTATTATGCTCAGTACCCTCTATGGGCAATTCATCATCAGAAAAAGTGACTCTGTTTACCTCAAAAATCTTGTTTGCTATCTTTTCCAGATGGTTTACAAAGATCTTGTCAGGAACGTGGGCCTCGTTCAAGATTTTCATCAACGCCCGGCGGTGCTCGTCTGAATGGATTAACAATGAGAGCAATGAGATCTGAGCAGAGGTCTTCCTCAACTTCTCTACAATAGAATAGTCCTGCACCTTCATCTTCTTTAAGAACTCTTCCGGTTCTTCTTCAGCCACAACTTTCTTCACTGACACCGGGTTATCTTTGGAGGTTTAGGCTTTTCTTAACTCCTCAGGGGCAAAGCATCTCCCCGAGCGAGTGAGACCATGGGTCTCACAAACTTCTTCTTTAACCTCTTTCCCTTTGTAAAGCACTGTCATTCCGCCATAATTCCAAGGGACGGCCTTGCTGTTGACTATTGGTAGTTGAGTCACTGGTTTGATAATAACAGACTCTGTGTGAGCACCTTCCACGACTACAACGGGCTTGCTAGCTGCCACTGGCACCACCACGTTTTCTTGTTTCACTGCAACCTTGGTCGAAGACTCCTTCTAAACTACCACAACTGGTTTACTATCTGTCTCTTTCAACTTGGTCAATGACTTCCCACTAGTTGACTTTTCACTCGGCCTGACTTCACTGGACCTGATCATTATTACAGTCTGCGAGGTCTTCTTAGTCTCTCCTTCTTTATGCACTATCTCAATTATATTGGTCTCATGATAGGCTGGCAGCGGATTCTGGTTGATGTTTGGTGTTTTCGGGGCTTGAACCTCGATCCGACGAGTATCAATGAGCTCTTAAATAGCTATTTTCAATTTCCAGCATTTCTCTGTGTCATGCCCCGGAGCCCCTGAACAATATTCACAACTCACTGAGTGGTCAAGATTTCTTGGAGGGGGGTTTGGCAGCTTAGGCTCAATCGGATTCAACATGCCCAACTATCTCAACCTGTGGAATAGACTGGTATATGATTCTCCCAATAGAGTGAATGTCTTCTGCTTATGCGACCTATCATTCTTGAAGGCTTGATTTGGTCGAAAACCTATTCCAGGGGAATTTTTGTAAGCTCTTGGGGTGGATAGGTATTTTGTGGAGTTGAGTAGGTATTTTGTAGGGTTGGCGCACTCCATTGTGCATGGGCAGGAGGTTGAGTGTATGTTTGAGCATGATGGACAGAGAAGTGGGGATCTGGAGGTAGGTAGTAGTGTTATGGTAGGCTATATGGAGTGTGGGGGTAAGTTTGGGGGTGGGGTCGAGGCTGGTTATAGTAACGTGACGGGCCCCTGGACCAAGCTCTTGACTCAACTACCGCAACGTCCTCTTTCTTCTTCTTCTTCCCCAGTACACCCCCAGTGCCGTTTTGAATGGCTTGGGAGGTCACCTTGATTGCTGAATAACTCATGATTTTGTTGGACTTGATTCCTTCCTCTACCATGTTTCTCTTTTTTACCACTTCGTTGAAGGATTTCCCTACCGCCGACACCAAGCGACCAAAATAAGTGGGCTCCAAGGCCTGCAAGAAATAATCAACCATTTCACTCTCTTTAATAGGAGGGTCAAACCTCGCTGCTTGCTCTCTCCAACGGAAGCCGTATTCTCTAAAACTCTCCCCAGGCTTCTTCTTGATCTTCGTCAATGACAGACGGTCCGGGACAATTTCCAGATTATACTGGAAATGGCAGGCAAATGCTTAGGCTAGATCGTCCCAAGTGTACCACCACCCATGATCTTGTTGGGTGTACCATTCCAAAGCTGAGCCACTTAAACTTTGACTAAAATATGCCATCAACAATTCATCTCTTCCACCTGCCCCTCTCATCTTGCTACAAAAACCTCTCAGGTGTGCCACTGGATCACCATGCCCGTCATATAAATCAAACTTGGGCAACTTGAACCCCGCTGGTAATTGGACATTTGGGAACGGACACAGGTCTTTATATTCCATGCTTACTTGTCCACCTAGCCCTTGCATATTCCTGAAAGATTGCTCCAAGCTCTTGACTTTCCTAATCATCTCCCCCTGCTCAGAATTCTTAGGAGGCTTCTCAGTTTCTGCCAAGAGATCAAAATGAGGAGTGTAACAACATGGTTCTGGTGCTTTGAAAGTCGGTCCTGGGGGGATAATAATGGTTGTCATGAGTCTGGAACAGAGGCTCACTGGAAGATTGATGTAATACAGTGGGTGGAGGTGCCACAAGCACTTGAGTGATTGGTGGAGGAGGGTATGGGACGTGTTTGGGTGGTGGAGCTAGTGGTGTTTGGGAGGTGGTGACATAGCATTGTTGATAGGTGGGAAAGGCTGGAGATGAATTCACAGTAGGAGGCTCCTGAGGTTGGGCCAATGGTAGGATATAAGCAGGGTTGGCAGGATAAACCGGTGGTGGATGCCCCTTTGACCAGGCCTGGTACATTTCGGCCATTTGTTGCTTTAACTTATGCAACTCTTCCTTTATCACATTAATATCCAATTCATCCACCTCTCTTGACGGATCGACAATACTCGCCTCTAGTTCTTGGTTGGTCATGTTCAGCTTGTCCTTGGACCGGGTGTTGTAGGAGTGAGGTGCTAGAATGCCAATCAACTAACCACCTGCCTGAACTCAATACATCAACAACAATTTTGTTAGCGGTTAGGGCTTTAACAAATTGGTAACCGCCCATTTGGGGGGGGGGGGTATGAATACACCTAAGCAGTTAACCATTTCTATTATGCCTTTGATCGGCTGCATGCGTCATCCCCGCTTTCCTCATTTCCATTTGCCACATTTTTTCTTTTTCTTGCCTTTGCTTTTCTCTGTTTTTGTTCTCTCATTCCTCCCTCTTGTTCTGCCATTGTTTTCTTCTCTTAGTTTATTTCTCTTTTCTTTCATTTTCTCTCTTGTTTTTCCTCTTTTTTTGGGTTTTTCCCCTCTTGTTTTTCTTCTCTTTTCATTTTTTTCCTTCTTTTGTATTTGGTTACGGTTGAATCATATGGAGATTGCCTACATATCATGACCCCGCATGAATCAGACCAAGCATAGTTCTGGAAATATAAACAAAAAATAAATAACAAAAAATAATTTGGGATTTTCAATTTTTCATAAAAAGCAAATACTTTGATTACAATGACTCGAAAAACTCAAGACTCAAAAGCAACTAACAGACTCTGAAAAGATGAAAATACTGACTCAAAGAACTAACAAACTCTAACTTAATTGACAGACTTCAAAAGCATAAAAGTACAGACTCAACAACCACGAATACATTAATGCCTCAAAGCATCCTGGTGCCCGCGGGGCATCATTCAGCCTCGTCGCGGTCCTATGTGCAAGATCCCCTTGGAACCTCTCTAAATCACTCATGATTTATCGGACAAATGTCATCATCGCTGCAAATAAAGTGGTATGGGTCATATCCTCACATGCTTGGCACTTCATAACAATATAATCGGCAATGGCCCTGATCTTCTCTCTAATCCTACCCTTCTCTTGAAGTAGACGCCCAACCTGCTGATTACGGGCCTCTAATACCTGAGTGTCATGAAAATGTTAATTTTGCAGCTTTTGTACTTCTTCCTCCATCTGATCCATAAGATCACAACATTGTTCCCTTTCGGCTTTAAAATACTTGGCTTGTTTGATCATTTTGTTCTCGACAGTAATGACCCTTTTCTTTAACCCCGCAACTTCATTGTCGTATTGCTATTTTAACTACCTAACCAGGCATGCTTTCCCTTCCGCATTCTTAGCCAGTTGTGTTCGTGCCCTTGCCAACTCATTCTCCGTTTTGTTCAAATTAAAACCATAATCATCCACTTTCTGTCTTAGCTTCTTTATAAGATTTTCATCCCTTGCACTCCTGGCATGATCTTTGGCTGAAATTTTAATCTCTCGAATTTGAGCTCGAATGGCTTCATTTTCTTTGGCTAGCTTCATCTTTTCTCCCTCATCGGCTGCGGCTTGCAAACTATTTTCCAACTAAAGGTCTCGGGCCTGCTTTTCCAACCTACTTATGGTGGATCTGTACTCGTTTTCTTTGGTCAGCCAGTCTCACTGGACCTGTGCTCCGTCGGTGAACTGTTGGACATGGGGTCTTTTTGCGGGCCTTTCAGGTTCCTGATGAACTCAGGATCTTTTACCATACGAAACAAGGTAGCCAGGCTCCAACTCTCCTCTAGATAGATCTCGCACTTGAGTTTTAGTCTCTAAGAATCTACACTAATGCTAAATCCGGCGCACTTTTTCCTCTGGAAAGGCAGCTTTGGGTTCTAACTCAATGACAGGTCGACTCAAATCCTCATCATGTGGGATGGTCTGGTATCGGCCTAATTGACGTAGGACTTTGTGCGGGGCATAAGACTGGATACTCCGAAGACCCATCAACAGTAGAAAACACTCCTCAGCCGACATATAGATTACTTCTCCAACCGACAACCACCCGAGCGTCCATTCGATTTTGTTTGCAGTCAAGGATTTCAAGTGAGCATGTCATGCTTTTGTACCTTCTGGGAACTCATAACCCTCTACCCACTTTTCATGTTTTTCAATGCACTTGAGGCCAGTCATACCACAATTCAGGTATCCGGGACGGTGGCAAAGATGTTCCACCATCCATAGTTGTAATAGCATATTGTACCCTACAATTGTACTTGAGGCCAGTCATACCACAATTCAGGTATCCGGGACGGTGGCAAAGATGTTCCACCATCCATAGTTGTAACAACATATTGTACCCTACAAAGAACTTCTCTCCTTCTCGGCAAAGGGTCAGGGCTCGGTAAATTTCTTCCAAGGTCAATGACATTATGGTCCCATTTGCCTTTTTCATCATAAAGGCAGCTCTATGTACCCATATTTTCTAGGGCAAACCAAAATACCCAGGAATGCCGTTATAAAAGCTAGCCCTCTCCGAGCTTCCCACTTGTCTTGATTTCCTGCGTGAGTAAGACCAGTATCTGGCGTCTCAAAGCTACGGGGATTCCCGTAATATCGGTACAGAAAGTAAAAGGTACAAAATCCGTTGGCCAAATTACCATCTCTGACGTCCCGAGTGTTGCTTAACAAGTCCAAAAAATTGTGAGGGGTTACTATTCTAGGTGCCACCGGGTATCGAGTTCGGAGATTCCCCTCAGAACCGGCGTATCCTGCAATCTCTTCCAGTGTATGAGTTAGCTCGAAATCGGCAAATTGGAATACATTATGCGCCGGGTCCCAAAATGGTATCAAGGCCTCAATTATATCCTTTCTCGGCTTAACCTTCAAGAGCCCAATAAGACCACACAGCGCTTTTGTCACAACTTTCCTGCTGTCATCCCCCAAGTCATGCCACCACATATGTAGTTCCAAAGGGATCTCTTCACGGACTGAGAAAGGTTCAGTTTGATTTGTGCTCATCCTACACATTTATTAAGGTGATTTAATAACTCATTTTGACCCAAAAGAAAAGTAACACCATTTTTTTCAAAATTTTCATTTTAAAAACAAAAACCCGGCTTTTGCAGATACGACATTTTAGCACTTCGGAGAAGAAGATTTTAAGGATGTGCCCGCTGACCGTTAAAAATGACCCAAGGTGGTTGTTCTTGCAAAAATAGCCTTCCGGCGCCACCTTAATTATTTACAGTAAAACAATTTTTTGTTCTTTTGGGCTAATTTTGCAAACAAAAGGGAAGTTGGACCCGATGGGGGTTGCCTACATATCTCACACTCCGTGAGAATCAAACTGGCGTAGTTCGAGCAAATAAAATAAAACCAACTATTTTTGAAAACAAAACCTTTTTCCTCTTTTTTTTCCTTTTCATTTTTCTCAAAATTCGATAGAGTTTCAGTACAGTTCAGATTTTTCATTTAAGCCTCACAATGCCATTTCTTTTCCAATTATCTCCCATCACTCAAAAGTTGGTCAGCATGCAAACCCGATGCAAATAAATGCAACAAATAGCACATAAAATATGCATCAGGATGGTCTGTTATTGTGGGTACACATGTCCTAGACGGACCCAATCCATGTATTGAGTCCCCTAAGTCAAATGCATGTGATGCAACAAACGCTCCTACTAGGGATCCGGCATGAGGCTGAGTTATTCTAGGTTTTAAAACCTGGGTTTATTTGTTCTAGACCTGGCTTACCCGATAGGATAAAGCCAAATATAACAATTATCTAAGCTCTAATTCTGAACCCTGAACCAAAAGTTCTAGGTTTTTGTCCTCAGCAGAGTTGCCATAGCCGTCACACCTCCATTTTTCACTACACCTCCCGAAGGGCATAATAATGAGAGTTTTTTTTCCAATTAAAGGACAATCGAAACGGGATTATTTATTTAAATATTCAAAGTCACCGCTTGGGAGATTTATGGTGTCCCAAGTCACCAGTTTAAAATCTCGAATCGAGGAAAAGAATGACTCTGTTTAACAGTCAGCGAACCAGAAATCCGGGTAAGGAATTCTATTAACCCGGGAGAAGGTGTTAGGCATTCTCGAGTTCTGTGGCTCTAGCACGGTCGCTCAACTGTCATATTTGGCTTAGTTACCTGATTTAAGAACGTTTTGAACCTATGTGCAAATTTTAACTTTTAACTACTTTTATTCATTTTAAAGACCACGTATTTGATATTTTGTTTGGCGCGGCTCACCTCAATTCCATTTTTAAAGGATATTCAAACTAAAGCTCGAAGGGCCATAAACTATGAGTTATCTAATTATGGCCCACCTCAAATTAGTTAAAGGAGTCTAGTTAATTAACTAAATCTAGGTAAATAAATACCTGATACTTCAAGACACAGCGAAAAGGGAAGTAACATTTGTAAATGAAAAATCCAATCGAAAGGACAAGCCCATCTCATATCTGAAAGAAGTTGTCAAGCTTGGGCCGAGAATTGAGCCCAAATTCGAAACCTCATTAGGTTTGAACGAGGGACTCAGTATCGAGTCCCTACAGGTCAATAACTAGCGAAATTCAACAAAAACAAAACATTCAGTGGACCAATATGTGTATAAATAACATATGGGCTCGTTTGATATGCAGCTGGGCCAATGTTAGGCCCAGTTCTTATAGCCCAAATGATTCAAATCAAGTAATGCAAATCAATTGATGCCAACACAGAACTTGAAATCGAATTAACTAGCTTAAACTATGACTTTTAAAATATTTAAACAAATTAACTAAGCTAAATTAAAATTCTATCCTCCATGCATTTTTTTCGGATCCAATTTGATACTAGAACCATCCAACAGTCAAACGAATAAACCATTGGGCTCAAACGGCAAGTCCAAATAGCAGTAGAAGGCCGTCTGCCTCTGCGAAAAGTTTCAACATCCCAAGCTCAATGAGCCCAACCCTGTAAAGAACAAGGTTGAGGATCCCAGACTCAATATCGAGTCCTCACCAAAGCAAAACAACCTTTTACCTTCAACCATAAACTGGTAATTTCATCATCACTCAATAGCTTGTACACCAGGAGGTTTCGACTATTACTAAAAGCGCATACTCGACTTCAAACTAACAAATACTCATGCTTGAATACAAATTTAAGCTAAGCTTATAAAATACAACATAAAAAAACCTCAAACCAAGCTACTCTTTCTCAATACTAAAGGATATCAAAATCTAGAGACTTAGACTGTATCCAGAACTTTTAATGAGCACATATTTATTTATAGAGCATGTTAAAGACATGAGATAACATGTATGCTTCAATATTCATTACAGAACACTAAAGAGGTAAAAGGAAAACAAGTAGAACAAAATCCAAATGTGGCTTGCATTCAGTCAGGTTCCAACTCAAAATACATCATGTGTTGACAATGCTTTGGAAGGATACCTGGGAAAGCAAAGTAAAGGAAAGGGTGAGAAACAGCAAAACAGAACAGTAGCAGCAGGTTTACAAGTAGAGATCAGCCCCCAAACAACCAGAAAAACAGCTCTAAACCAAGGATGACCGATAACAGTTCAATTTATCAAACTCAGACCAAACCAACAGCCCAACAAGACTCTAACCAAGACTTTGATCACCAAATTTAAACCATTTCTCACTCAGATGAATCAAAACAGTTTCAGGAGTTAAGAAAGAAACCAAAATTACTAAAAACTTAATGAAATAGTAGCTTTCTTCTTTAATTCTCAGCAGTTTTGTTTTGTGGATTTTTTAGCTCTTCGAAATTTGAATTCAGTTGCAAGTAACTATGCATTTATAGGCAAGTTACTAGGGCAGCCTTAGGGATTTAGTTTTGCATTTTAAGTCCTTTTCAGCTTTTCCTTTTTGCTAGTTAGCCCCTATTTTTTTTTTGACTTGTTACCTAAGCTAAATCTGAAATTCCCTAGAAGACCCCTACTAGAAGCTTCGAAAACAGTTACCAAATATTCCCCCTTCCCCAATTCCTAAACTATCCCCCAAGTGCCATGTTTTTACTTTAGCCTACCAAATGAGTTATGGGTCGAATTGACCCAAGGGTCTAGCACCAAACCTGGGCCAATTCTTTTCTTTGGGCCCAGGTTTGAATTCACGATCCAAAAAAATGATAAGACGGAAAATCCTATGCACAAATTATGAATCAAAAGATGCAATTACGACCCAAAAATTAAAATTAACATAAACAAAGAACTTAAGTTAATCAAATAGACTAAAGAAGAAGTGATTAACACTTAGGTGGATTAACAGAAACGACTGCAAAACAAATTGAGAAAAATAGAATTACAAAGAAGAAGAAAGATATAAGAAAATAAGAACAATGAAAAAAAGGGCAAAAACATACATAGATGATTATTAGAACTAGGCCAACCACAATTTTGAACCCAAAACTCCATCAGATCTTCGATTTTTGGCCGAAATAAACTTTAATCGTATGTTCTCAACTGAAAACACAAGACTAAAGTCGATTTCGACCCCAAATCTTTAAAGCCCTGCCTGTTTGATATTTTGGGATTTAGGGCCCAATTCTTTGATCCAAAAATTGAACAACTTGAGGGTGATTCGAGAGAAATCAAATGGGGATTTGATATGAGGGAGAAAAGGGGATTCAGGGGTGTGATTTTGGGGTTGAACAGAGATGTCGCCGCCGGAGGCACTATGGTGGCGCTAGGGTTTATGATTTCAGATCAAGATTTGAGTGATTTGGGTAGGTTTTGAAAGGAATTAGCTGTGTATTGTTGATGTGGAGGCGGAGAGGGGTCTGTGGTATAGATTTGGTAGAGGTTGGTCGCTCGCCGCCGCAGTAGGCGATTTCCGGCGGTGGCAGACGGTGGTCTTAGGGTGGCATTATGTTTGGTCTCTGAAGGTTGTGGGGGTGTGAGAGAAGAGAGATACGAGGTTGTTTGGACATTAATATGTGAATGGCTCATGAGTTCCGGACCGTTGGATTAGTGAGATCCAACGGTCATGATTGATCACGCCTAAAACGGGATCGTTTGATTGTCCAGGGAGACTGGGTCGGGTAAAACACATTGGGCTTAGGTTGTGGTGGTTATTTGGATGGGTTTTGGGCTGTACCAGGCGGGTATTGGGAGGGTGTTGATTTGGGTTGGCCCAGATTGGGTCTTTTATTAAGAAGACCCTCTTCTTTTATTTAATTTCTTTTTTATTCAACAATTAAAAATTAAAACCCAAATCAAATCTTAAACCCAAATTATCCTACCCAATTAATTAAAATCTAATTAATAATTAACACAAATAGTTAAATACCAAATTAAAGGAAAACTAACAAAATTCAAAGCTAAAAATTAAACAAAGCAAAATAAATTAATTTTTTGTGATTTTTGTATTTTTGTAAAACCCTAATTACCAATTAATCTAAAATATGTAAAATTAAATACTAAATGCAAATGAAATACATATTTTTGTATTTTCCATAAATTAAAATAAAATAAACATGCACAAACAAATGCAAACAATTAACAGAAAATGCCACGAAAATCCGCAAAATTACAAATAATAAAAAGAAATTATTTTATTTTGAAACTTTGGGAGTAATTCATATAGGGAAAAAATCACGTGCTCACATTCATGAAAAGTAATCTTGTGGCTCTCCAGCACTTGCCCTACCATGTTGGCCATTTCTCCGCTGGTGATATTGTTGGGCACATACGCTTCATTCAACACTTTCATCAGAGCATTCCTATGCGCCACATAATTTTGTAGCAGAGACAGGATGGATATCTGAGCGGGAATTTTGTTCAAATGATCAACAACAGAGTATTCTCTTGCATGTACTTTCCTCCAGAGATCATCCGGACCAGTTTCAATGATGGGTTGTTTGGTAGAAGCTTCCTTGCTTGTTCCTCCCAAATTTTCACGTGTATAGATTCTTCTAGTTCTGGTCATCCCTTGTGTAGCACCAGGCTCTTCCATTTTTGCTTTCCCTTTTCGCCTAGCTTCGGCAACATAATCCCAACGTACGGTGTTAGAATGGAAGGATGGTGTGCATGCCACCGTCACATTGAAGGGTGTGCTACTTCTACTTTAAATGGAGTAGGTGTAGTTACAGGTGCTGTCACTTCGATTTCAAATGGAGCTGATGCGGCTACCTCAACTTTGACTAATGGCTGTATCTATACCATAATAGGAGTGAGTGTGACTGCAGGTTTCTTAGGGTCGTCACCTTCCCGAATAAGCCCAATTGACCCTTCAGGATCCCATTCTTCATCAGTTTCTATCACATTTACTCCTTCACCCATATGATTTGGGAGGGATTGTTGCTGACATTGGGTGTGGATTCCTTTGCTTGTATGACTTTGGTATCAATCAGGGTCTGAATCTTATCTTTCAGAGTGCGGCATTCATCAATAGTATGCCATTTCATGCTAGAATGGTATGCACATGTTTTGTTTGGATTGACCCATTGGGAGGAGTTTTCCATGGCGACAACTGGAATATGGGTGACTTATCTGGCAGCCTTTAGTCTTTCATATAGCTGGTCGATGGGCTTAACAATAGGGGTATATTATCTAGGCGGCCTGCGATCGAAATTGGGTCTGGTTTTTTGATAATTTTGACGGGTTGGAGGTGAATGATAATAGGTTGGTTGGGTGTTATAACTGTGGTAGGCGGTAGCGGGTTGAGGATATCTGGGAGGTGAAGGTTGGTATATGGGTGGAGGTGTTTAGTATATGAGTGGATATTTTGGACCTTGGGCTACATCACTACCCCTATTTCTTTCTTCATTGATATACCTCCTGACTGTAATGCTTTGTTTGTAGCCTGCAATGCCTCAAAAGTGGTTACCATCCCACTTTTGATCCCTTCTTCAATCCTTTCCCCGAGTTTGATGATGTCGGAGAATTTGTAATTTTCAATGACCATTAACCTTTCATAGTACTGTGGATACTGGGCCCTAATAAAGAATTTGTTCATCTACTCTTCTTAGGGGTGTGCATTCGATTTATCGATTCGATTTTGACCCTTATCGATAATTACTATCAATTACCGATTTGTACATATGCTTATCGTTATCATTTCAATGAGGTTTCGATTTTTTCGAGTTCGATTTATCAATTTTTGGGGCTTATCGATTCGGTTATCGATTACACCAATAAGAAAATTTGTGGGATTCCATGGAAAGTATATCGCTATAAACACGCCTAACTAATATGGACCAAAAGAAGCTAAAATAAGACAAACACCATTTATAACATAACTAAACTAAAGTAAGGGAGCAAATGTATACCACTAACACTCCAACGGTATAAAAAAATACATCATCACGGCTAATTCTATTTTTCATTAATTTGAACTTCATTCCCTTGAACTCTAAATATGATCATTCCTTAAATGTGGTAGATAAAATAATAGGGTTAGGGACTTAGGGTAAAGGAAAGGGTATAGAATAAGGGCAAAAAAAAATTTAAAATTTTTTTTATATTTTTTAGTATTTCTTATCGGTTTATCGATAAATCGATAACCAAAGAGGACAAAATCGAAATCGAAATTGATAACTCGATAAGAAAAATTTTGAAATCGAAATCGATAAATCGATAAACCGCTAACAAATATCGATTCGATTTATCGATAAACCGATTCGAATGCACACCCCTAGCTCTTCTTCTAATGCCGGCCTAACATTTGCAGCTTCTGACCTCCATCGAGTAGCATAATCGCGAAAAGTTTCCGTTGGTTAATTCTTGACATGTATGTAGAAGACGTCCGGTGCATTCTCTATATTGAACCTGAATTTATCCATGAAGTCTGATGCCATGCTTACCCAATTAACCCATTTCTTGGGATTTTGACTTATGCACCAAGATAGGGCGTCTCCAGTGAGACTTATTATGAACAACTTTGTGAGAATCCTTTCATCCTTCCTGACCCCTACGAGCTTGTCACAGTATGTCCTCAAATGTACCTTCGGGTCACCTGTTCAGTCAAACATCTCGAACTTAGGTGGTTTGTAACCCTCCGACAGTTCCACGTCTGCTTGAATGGATAGATCATCATAATTCAGACCCTCAATTCTTTTGACTCCTTCAATACCCTAGACTTAGCTCGTGAGCTTCTTGAGCTCCTCTGCCATATTCTTAATAAGCAGGTCTTTCTCGGCGGATTTTGGAGTGTATGAGATTGGTTGAGTGAAGTAGGGTAATGTTTCCACATATATGGGATTAGTTTGGTAGATGTCGGGGGTTTGAGTGTAGTGGTGATCATTAGTTGAATTTTGCAGATCAGGGATAGGTTGTGGAGTATTCTGAGGAGTATGGTAAGTGATTTGCCGGTACTAAGTCAGAAGATGTTGGTCTTGAGAAGGAGTTGGTACTGGTGGAGGATTAGGATTTTGGGGAGGTATTGCGTATTGATGGGGTGTGAGAGGATTTTGTGGACATTGGTTTGGTGTATTTTGAGGAGGTACTGGGTTCTGGGGATTTTGCTGGTTAATAGCTGGGACGTTTAGGGTGAGGGAGAGATTTTCCAAGTTACGGAACTGCTCAAGTTCCCCTTGCAATTCTAGTATTTTTTGTTCCAACCGTAGGACCAAATCATTTTGTGCCGGAGTACTCCGACAACCTAAAGTTTCCACATTCTCAGCATGTGTAGAACTGTCTTTCCTAACACCACTCATATCATCCATCTTAGCTTTTCCCTTGCTTTTCGGTTCACTTGGAGGAGGAAGATATGGAGGGCCTCTGGATTTGGTGTGATATGCTGACGATGCCAGTATGTGCGAACCAACCTTAGGGGATGGGAATAATCAAAAGAAAGAAAAAAACAAAAAGTAACCAAGTCAATAAAGATTCAGAAAAGTATTTGCAGTATAAACACGAATTGCAGAAATATAAATTCGCGTCCTAATTTGGGAACCTCGTTGTGCCCGAGGTAGGCCTAGCGACAAGTAGATTTGGAGAAATTTAATACCGATAACTGCCTCATTTAATTAATGTAGTAAATAAGACGAACCTAAAAATGACAATAAATAAATGTGTCACTAATGGCATTTGCCTTATTACATTCGAATTCCAAAACGACTCTAGAAAAGCAAATAATCCTAATCTACTTGGTCCAAGATGGACCTTCTCCAGGTTACTTCGTGCCTCCTTTCTGCAAAAATAAACAAAGTTAGACCATTTACCTAATCCGGATTCAACTACTTACACATTAACGATTAGCATATCATCATTTGTTTCTCCAAATAATGCACACATCGTGATTACACCTGGTAGGATTATGGATATCCTGGTAGGCTTTGGACAGGGTTTTTTGTTAGAAGGTTATTATGCGGACACATATTAACCCATGCTAGGTTTGATCATGATGCATGTACAGTTATAATCAGAGTAAGGTTTCTATAGAAATCTAGACTGGTACCCGCAAGCGAACAACAAGAGGGGGAAAGGCGCGGAACCGTCGATTGCACTGCCGATCGACTAGTTTTACCACAAATAAGCCTCTCCAAATTCAACAGGGTGATACAGGAAGAGCGCAAACACTCATCAAGTGTTGTTATGGTATTAATTACGCATGAGTGAAATATGATGTTGAGCATGTGTTTATGCTAAAAGAAAATAACACGTTGTCAAGTATTTGCACAATGAGAATGATAAAATGCGGTATTTAATAAATGTAAAGGCATTTAAGAAAGAAAACAAGGAGAAGAGTTAGTTTTCCATAGTAAAAAGCAACGAGAGAAGAAATTTAGTGAGCATAATTGAATGAAGGAAGGCGAATAAGTTCATATATAGTGGAAAGGGAAAATGGTGCACAAGTAATAACACAATAATAAAGGCATGCTTATTGAGAAAGACTAATTCACGAAACAAGTCGTTATGGTAAGAGCCTAAGGATATACCCAGCAGAGTCGACATGCTGTCGCGCCCCCTTTTTCTCGCGAAATCTGGTTTTGACATTTGACAACTCCTTTGGAGAGAGTAGGGAAAAGGAATTGGTTATTAGAGTCGCCACCTAACGGATTAATGTGTGTTAGGGCACCTATGCAAATAACTCAGATTATACCAGTTTGCATCACTAAAGATCGGGTAAGGGCTCAAATTACCTTGAGGAGAAGGTGTCAGGCACCCCTCGAGATCCACAACGGTGGGTCCCGGTCAAACTTAAAATATGCGAATTAGTCTAAGGAAGTGAATAAACTATTTAGTATGGATGGGGGGTCCTAAAATTTTTAGCCTATAGGATCACCCCGTGCAACATATGTAATACTTTGTAACTCCCCAAGACGGTGGTGTTACTCATATTATCCAACGGGCACATACTATCATCTCCTGCTACCCGATTACTATCTTTGAGTTTTTACCTAAAGCGTTCTTGTTGATTCTAACTCGTGTCCTATGCGTGCACTACCCGTCCCTTACCTAAGGTCCTGGAGGCATTAGGACTTCTATTTAGGAGGGCCCTAGACTAGGCCTAAGGTTCTCAAAATTGAAAAATACTAGGCGACAAGCAAAATAATTAGGACTTCTCAAATAAAGACAGATATGGGCTCACGTTAACCTCCGCATGTAAACAACAAATGCGCGCAACAGATTTAGCAGGATTTATTAATCTTGGAGTCTTATGGGCAGAATATTTATGTGATGAACAGGCAAGCAATAGTATGTAGAGTCAGTTCTTAATGTGAGTGTTAGGGCTTACATATATTTGCCAACTGATTTTAATTCAGTACAAATATATGGGTGTTTTATGCATTAATAAATAACAGTAAATCACAATCATAAGTCCAAAATTAATATTCAATCCTATAGGCGTGTTGTCTAAGAGATTGACAGTGGTAATCGAATTTCGAATCAGTTAATAGAATCCTATAGGCATGACTTCTACGAGTGTGATGATTATTACCCTATAGGCATGATTTCTAGGTTTGAACTGGTTTTCACCCTATAGACATGATTTCTATCATTGAACTGACTTTAATCCTATAGGCTTTATTTCTAGCATTGAACCAATTTTAATCTTATAGGCATGATTTCTAGCATTGAACTAATTTTAATCCTATAGGCATGATTTCTAGCATTGAGCAGTATATGAGCATGAACTTATACACATTAGGCCAGAATATAATTAAGCCAAATATTGATCCTATAGGCATAATTGCTAACACACGTTTATTGGATTGATTAATACACCTAAAGACAGGGTGCTCAGCAAATCATAACGTCAATCCTATAGGCAGGACGTCTAGTGTGTAAACATAACATAGGACTTATATGCATGATATGAAACAGCACAAATGAGATCCTATAGGCAGGATTTCTACCCGTTTTAGCATATGAAAATAAGAAACCCTTCCCGATTTTACTAAATACCCTAGAGTTGTTTGTTACAAAATTATTACATACCATATTAATGAATGAATTACATAACAATGAAATAAACTATAGAGCGCCTACGATAGGCCCAAATACACCAGGGCAGCCCAGACCTTCAAACCATAGCAGCTCCAAGGCTCACTTTCATAGGTACATAACAATCATATATAGAATCCAGATCTCTAGCGTGTCAAAGTTCCCAAGGGTTTCAAGGACCCAGGGCAATGCTCACACTAGAGAAACAAATGCTCAGAAATAGTTCAAAGGAGGTTAGGAACTAAACCCCAGTGTGTCAGAGTTCACAGGAGTCTCACATAGGCCCCGAGCAGTGCTCACACTGAGGAGGTGAAGGATAGAACCTAAAGGGCCTAAGAATAGGAGTTTAGAAAAGCAAAAAGTTTAAAACACAGAAAATATAGGTAGAATTGCATTAAAGAGGCAAACTAGCAAGATTTGCAAAGTTGTTCATGATCAAATACATAGTTTTTTAATAGGTTAAAGTTTGAAAGGCCTAATCAGGCTAAGTGTACATGCTAACATTTTAGGACTGCTTTGTTCAATCACAGAAAATATTTAGACAATGTATTAAGGCAAACAGTCAGATAATCACATGAACCCAAATGAATGAAAAATACATTAGAAGGCAAGTTATCAGGGCACATGAATGACAGAAAAAGGTTTAACAACAATGCAAACTTGGTAAAGATTCAGGACTGGTGAACTGATAAATATCCTAGTATTACCATAAAGATTGCTAAATTCAGGGCAAGTTTAGAACTAGCAAAAATAGCGTACATGAAATAAATTAGAAGACATTAAGCTAATCCCTAACATAATATTCAAAATAAACAGTCTCAGAACTAATAGTATTAGTTGGAGAACTAAAGAAACTCATATAAACATGAACTTGGCACAATCATGCTCAAGAGTTAAGCTTAAATACACTGGATCATAGGCATATGTATAAGAATGAAACGGAAAAGGTGTAGTGACTCACCAGTTAGGTAGGAAAAACAAAAATAACTCCACAATAGTCGAGAGCCCAGAATATTTGGCCTTGGCTTTCAGCCGGCCAAAACGAGAAGTAAAACGAGATAGCAAAGAGAATACAGAGCCAAAACCCTAAGTTTTTAGTAAGAGTATATTGATTCCATTATGTCTTAAATGGGAAGGGGAAGGGGTTTAAATAGTAGCAGGGATTGAATCGCATAAACAAGGAAAAATTGTAGAGTCAAACGCACATAAGAAAAAAATACATACATAATCAATAATGAATCAGATATGAAGAAAAGCAAAGTAAACCCCAGTTTTTTTAGTAAACAAATATTAACGTAATATAGAACAGTAGCATAGGATGAATTTCGACATAAATAACATCTAAAATCAGAGAGTTAAACTAATTTATGTTCGATCTAAAGAGATTTGAAAATCCTAAATTAGGGCGAGATGAATAATGACAAAGAAAGAATCGACATACATATAAGGAAACAAAGTCAAAACAAGGAAAGAAACATGCAGAATCAATTTTGAAATCAATTTAAGAGAAAAAATAGATAAACCTAGTTTTTAGGAAAGGTGTAGATCCCAGAAATCCAAACAAATCGGACTCATATAATATAAAAATCAAATGGAGTATAGTCCAATTACCGAAAATAGAACAGAATCTGAGAGATAGTACTTTCCATATTTAGGCAAGTACTAAGTAACACCATAAAGAATCAACCAGTAGCGAGAAGGTGCTAATATGGTAAGGAAATAAGAGGAAAATCCCATTACAAGGGGGATTAAGAGGGGGATTTTGGTTAACGGAGGATTAGGGTTCATAGGGTGAGAGAGATTAGAGGATATTAGGGTGGCAGACGGGAAAAAATGGGATTAGTGTTAAGGGTTTGGGTTAGTTAAAAGGGAGGGGTTAGATATGAGTCGTTGATATTAAAGATCAACGGCCATGATTAAAAGGTAGTTGGGTTGGGTTTATTTAGGTGGGTCATGACCAAGTTGGGTAAATGGGTTGTTTGGTTTGGGCTGGGGTATTGGTCTAGGTAATTTGGGCTGGTTTGGGTAGCTTAGGTCCGAAAATAGGGAAATTTAGGGTTATTAGTTAAATACCCAATTTAAATTATTTGTAAAAAATAATAAATAAAATAGTGAAGATATTATTTGTGCACAAAAATAATTAAAAACAGTTATTTATTACTATAAAAGCATAAAATGTTATGTTTTGGATAAATAAAGTAATCATAAGTATATAAGGGCTATTATTGCAAAATGTACAATTTTAGCCTAAAGATGCAAATATAATTATAATAAATGCTTCAAAAATATTTAAGGCTTAATATGGATATAAATAATGATGTTCCATGATAAAATCATCATAAAAATGATTTGTAATGCAATTAATTATTATTTATACAATAAAATATGGGAATAAATTGATTTAAAAAATCTTTAAAAATTATGGAAAAGTTGGGAAAAATACTTGATGATGCTCATGCAGTATTTAGAAAGTATATATGCATATTTGAAATATCTGAGGGAAAAATTGGTTATCAACAGGTGCCCCTCTTTACCCGGGAAGGATGAAAGAGTTGTCAGATAAAGAAATGATGACCGATTTTGCTCGAATAGGATGATTTGGAAGATATAGGCCGCACTATGGCTTTCGAGCTGCCTACATATCCCTGATTTTACAGGAATCAGGTCGTGTGTAGTTCTGGATCCAACGGTGGAGTAAGCCAATGGAGTTGTTGTAAGAACAGACAAGATGTTAAATATGAGTAATTGGGGTTTGAAACGATTACGGGTAAATGAGACTAGTAACAGAAGACGATTGGTTACGTTTGAAGTAATTTGAAGAATATGAATGTTGGATGGAAATTGGAGCGAAGATTACTTCTGTTAGGAGAACGGTTTCTCCTGAGACTACCTGCAAACTCAAAAGTGCTACTGCATGCAAGTATGTATAGATTATTGCGTAAACTTAAACCAGATGCAAATTCCCTTTGGACCATGAAGATTGTTTTTGGACGGTGAGGATGACGTCCTTAGACCATGATGTCTCGGACCATGAATTGTACGGTAAAAGATTTGCAGGCCATAAAATGATGTTCTCGGTCCATGAAGATGGTGTCTCTGAACCATGACGCCTTTAAATAATGGTGTGCAAGCTTAAGAGATCCTCAGGCCATGGCATGGTGTCTTTTGGCTATAAGGATGATGCCTTCGGACTATGACGCCTTTGGACAATTTGTCTACCCATGAAGTGCAGAGACATGATACCGAAAGTAATAACAAGACAAAGCTTAATCTTGTGCAGAGTTTGGGGGCAAAGCTTAGCCCCGAGAGAAGAGGATAATGCAATGTTTAGAATAGAGCAACACTTATGCAAAGGGAGACAATGTTTAGTCTTATGAGAAGGCAGTTCTTAGCCTTATGCAATTAGGGAGGCAGGGCTTAGCCTCATGTAGGAATTGAGATAGGGCTTAGTTTCATGCAAAGAGAAGGCAATTCTTAGCCTTATGCAAATAAGGAGGCGGGGCTTAGCCTCATGCAAGAATTGAGACAGAGCTTAGTCTCATGCAAAGAGAAGGCAATGCTTAGCCTTATGCAAATAGGAAGGCAGAGCTTAGCCTCATGCAAGAATTAAGACAGAGCTTAGTCTCATGCAATGAGAAGGAAATGCTTAGCCTTATACAAATAAGGAGGCAGGGCTTAGCCTCATGCAAGAATTAAGACAGAGCTTAGTCTTATGAAAAGAGAAGTCAATGCTTAGCCTTATACAAATAGGGAGGCAAGGCTTAGCCTCATGCAAGAATCGCGATAGAACTTAGTCTCATGCAACGAGAAGGCAATGCTTAGCCTTATGCAAATATAGAGGTAGGGCTTAGCCTCATGCAAGAATTGGGACAGAGCTTAGTCTCATGCAAAGAGAAGGAAATTCTTAGCCTTATGAAAATAGGGAGGCAGGGCTTAGCCTCATGAAAGAATTGAGACAGAGCTTAGTCTCATGCAAAAAGAAGGCAATGCTTAGCCTTTAGCCTCGTGCAAATGTAAGAGTAAGAGCGAAGTATTCTTAGTTGGCAATATATTTATTCATGGCGATTTGGTTGTTGTGGTGATGCTTCTGGCGGTGACCTATTCCTGTATCCAAAGAAAATTTGTGAGTTTTGCGGGGGAGGCTGGTTCGTTCCTTTGTCTGCTTGCTTTGCTCTGATCTGCCTGTGGATCCTGTTCAAGTTACCATGGGTAGCACTTGGCTAGAAAATAAAGTTTCTTTTCAAAAAGTATGCATGTATGGTTTTCAAAGACATAGTAATATGCAAATTAGAAATCAGTTAGATGAACCAGTAACTATGCCGTTATTAGAGACATTGTGACCTTCTTTGCCATAGAATTTGAAGAGTCCTCCTTAAAATTCTGCCCTAGTTATCTAAATGACCTTCTAGCTATAATGTTGTTGGCTGAACTTGCTTCGGAATTTTGACGGTCCTCCTTAAAATTCTGCCCAGTTTTGATTGTGGGAAAAATAGAAATTTTATTTAATTGTGACCGAACCCACAGGGCTGCCTACGTATCCCCTCTTGAATGGGAATCTGGTCAAGCTCAATTACATCATATGAAGAAATATAAATAGTTTACACATAGGATCTTTTGACTGCATCTAACTTGATAGGCTTTGGCCAGATTTCTCCATCCATTTCTGCAAGTGAGTGCTCCTCCTGTCAATACTCTGTGAACCATGTAAGGACCTTGCTAGTTAGGTGAAAATTTCCCTTTGGCTTCATCTTGATGTGAAAATATCCACTTCAACACCAGCTGCCCTGGTGTGAACTGTCTTGGTTTGACCCTTTTTTGTTGAAAGCTCTGGGCATTCTATTCTGATAAAGCTGACCATGACACACTGCATTCATCCTTTTTCCATATATGAGGGCTAATTGCTCATACTGGCTCTTTATCCATTCTGCTTCACTGATTTCGGCTTCTTGTATGATCCTTAAAGAAGGAATTTCTACCTCGGCGGGAATGACAGCTTCAGTACCATAAATCAGCAAATAGGGAGTTGCCCCAGTTGATGTGCAGACTGTGGTACGGTATCCTAATAAGGCAAATGGTAACTTCTCATGCCATTGTTTGTGATTCTCTACTATTTTCCTTATTATCTTCTTGACGTTCTTGTTGGCAGCTTCCACGGCTCCGTTCATTTAAGGCATGTATGTCGTGGAGTTTTTGTGCTTGATTTTGAAAGTTTCACACATGGCTTTTATCAGAACACTCTTGAGATTGGCGGCATTGTCAGTGATGATGGACTCAGGAACCCCGAATCGACAAACAATATGATCCCTGACAAAATCTGTGACGACTTTCTTGGTTATCGCTTTATAGGACACAACTTCAACCCACTTAGTGAAGTAATCGATGGCCACTAAAATGAAATTGTGCCCGTTCGAAGCAGTAGGTTCGATTGGACCAATGAAATCCATTCCCTAGGCAGTAAAAGGCCAAGGTGCACTTGTTGTATTGAGTTTGTTTGGTGGCACCCGTATCATATCTGCATGTATCTGGAGTTGGTGGCATTTCTGGACATACCGGATGCAATCTGTTTCCATAGTCATCCAAAAGTATCCGGACATGAGTATCTTCTTGGCTAGAACAAAACCGTTCATATGCGGGCCGTAGGTTCCAACATATATTTCCTCGAGCAATTTGGAAGCTTCTTTGGCGTCAACACACCTTAATAGTCCTAAATCACGTGCTCTTCTATACAAAATTCCTCCGCTTTGGAAGAAATGTTGGATAGCCTCCGCAATGTGCGTTTTTGAGTATGGTTTGCATGCTTTGGGTACTCTCCTTTCGCCAAATATTCCTTGATGTCATGGAACCATGGATTTCCATCTATTTCTTCTTCGACATGAGCACAGTATGCCGATTGATTATGGATTCTCACTAGAATGGGATCGATGAAATTCTTGTTTGGATGTTGTATCATTGAGGATAAGATGGGCAATGCGTCTTCAAATTCATTCTGGATTATGGGGACATGCCGGAACTCTATCTTTTTGAAACTCTTCATCATCTCTTGTACGTGATGTAGATATAGAAGTATCTTGGTGTTTTTTGTAGCCCACTCTACTTTTACCTGATGCACCATCAAGTTTGAGTCATCGATTACCAGCAGTTCTTGAACATTCATGTCGACGGTCAAATTGAGCCTTAATATGCAGGCTTCATACTCAACCATATTATTGGTGCATGGAAACTTGAGTTTTGCGGACACCAGGTAGTGCTGACCAGTTTCTGATACCAAGACGGCTTGATACCGACTCTTAAAAATTTGTAGCTTCATCGAAAAACATTCTCCAACCATCGTAGGCTTCAGCAATGTCCTCTCCTACGAATGATACTTCTTCGTCAGGAAAATACGTTTTTAGTGGTTCGTATTCTCCTCCTACAGGATTTTCGGCAAGATGATCTGCCAATGCTTGTCCTTTGACTACCTTCTGAGTTACACAGATGATATCGAACTCACTGAGCAATATTTGCCACTTGGCCAACTTCCCAGTAGGCATAGGCTTCTTAAAGATGTACTTTAGAGGATCCATCCTTGATATGAGGTATGTGGTATAGGCACATAAGTAGTGCCTCAATTTCTGAGCTATCCATGTCAGAGCATAGGTAGTGCGTTCCAGCAGAGAGTACCGTGCTTCATAAGGTGTGAACTTCTTACTCAAGTAATATATGGCTTCCTCCTTTCTTCTCGTCTCGTCATGTTGTCCCAAAACACAACCGAAAGCCCCATATAATACAGAGAGGTAGAATAGTAATGGGTTACCAGGCTCTAGCGGGACTAGGACCGACGGTGTGGACAGGTGTTCCTTGATTTTTGTCAAAAGCATTCTAACAATCCTCAGTCCAACTGGTTGTAGCATCCTTCTTCAGCATTTTGAAAATTGTTTCACATATTACTGTGGACTGCGCTATGAAGCAGCTGATGTAATTGAGGCATCCCAAGAAACTCATCACGTTCTTCTTGTTCTTAGGTAGTGGTAATTCTTGGATAGCTTTAACCTTTGACGGGTCCAACTCAATTCCTCGACGGCTGATGATGAATCCCAACAATATTTTGGCAAGAACTCTGAATGCACATTTTGCGATGTTCAATTTTTAATTATACTTCTGTAGCCGGTCAAAGAACTTACTCAACTCTGCTATGTGATCTGCGGCTTTCTTGGATTTGATGATGATGTCATTAATATATACCTCTATTTCCTTGTGTATCATATCACGGAAGATGGTCATTATGACCCTCATATATGTGGCCCCAGCATTCTTCAGACCGAATGGCATCATTTTGTAGCAATACACTCCCCATGGTGTAATGAAAGCTATTTTTTTGCATCTTCTTCGTCCATCCAAATCTGATGATAACCCGCAAAGCAATCTACAAAGGATTTGAGTTCATGCTTGGTGCAATTGTCGATCTGAATGTGTATATTTGGTAGTGGGAAATCGTCCTTGGGACTTGCTTTGTTTAAATCTCGATAGTCAACGAATACCCTGACTTTCCCATCTTTCTTTGGAACAGGTACAATGTTGGCTAACCAGGTTGGGTACTCAACTACCTTGAGGACTTTGGCTTTGATCTTCTTAGTGACTTCCTCCTCGATTTTTAGGCTCATGTCTGGTTTGAACTTTCTGAGTTTCTGCTTTACTGGCGGACACATTGGATTGGTAGGAAATTTATGAGCCACTATGGATGTGTTCAAACCGGTCATGTCATCAGATAATCACGCGAAAATATCCTCATATTCTTTCAGGAAGCAAGTGTATTCTTTATTCTCTAACGGTGACAGATGAATACTTATGCGAGTTTCTTTGATGGTTTCAGAATCTCCCAAATTGACTATCTCAGTTTAATCTAGGTTGGACTTAGGCTTATTCTCAAAATTATCAACTTCTCTTATAACTTCCTCAGGTATCTCATCTTCTTCTTCCGAGTCACTATCCTTATGTCACAGTCGTTGGTTCATCAAAGTAAGAAATAGTAATGTTGTAGAAGAAAAATATGAAAGATAACGATAATAAAACATCAAATTATTTGAAAAATGCTTAAACTTAAAACAAAATATCATCTAGATGACTTCAAAACAATGTTTTCCAAAGAAAAGAACAGAAAGAAAGATTTTTTCAACACAAAATGCTCAAAAGACTTGTTTTTCAAATAACATTAGTAGCTATGCTACCCCGGGACTCGTATGGCCCTTGATGGTGTGGCGGTCTAGTTCATGAGAAATGCTCCCCTCTACATCATCTGAATGATAAGGCCTTCTTACTCCTCCTCCTCTACTATCACATTGAAATCCATATCTTCATCTTCTAAGAACAGATTCCTTAACCCAGCCAAAGTTTCTTCTTTTTTGGATCCCCATATTGTATTAGCCTGATGAAAGGTCTGACTGAGATGCGGCACCGGCTGCTCAAGAGGGTAATAGGGATGACGCCATGGTGGTGACCAATAATCATATTCTTGCCATGTATACGGATATCCAAGTCCAAAAGTTGTACCATGACGTTTCACCTGTATTGGTTTGGTCATGGCTTAGAGTTTCTTCCCACGCCTTTTGTCGGGTTTATACCCTGACCATGCTAGGATGATTTCTATTTTGCTGCTCCACGATTTATCTTTCTCAATTACATTCACACGCTCAATGCGGTGATAAGTTTCTCCACCAAACTTCCTTCTGTTCTCCACGACCGGAACGATTTGATTGGTGTATATGGGATTGCTCCCATATTCATGAATGATTACCTCTTGATAATTCCATTCAAATTTCATAGCTTGGTGCAAAGTGGATGCGATAGCCCCAGCGGAATGTATCCAAGGTCGTCTCAACAGTAGATTATAGGAGGCGGATATGTCTAGTACCAGAAATTCGACATCGAACTAAGTAGGACCCATCTACAAACATAAATTGGTTTCCTTAAACGTGGCACTTTGCGACCCATCGAACGCCTTCACATTCATAGTTCTTGCTCGTATTTCATGCAAACCCTTGCCCAACCTTTTCAGAGTTGTCAACGGACAGATGTTGAGGCTGGACCCTCCATCTATCAAAACCCTAGCAATGAACTTATCCTCGCATTTCATTGTGATGTGCAGTGCCTTGTTGTGTCTCAATCCCTCATGCGGCAACTCGTCTTCATGAAAAGTGATCTTGTGGCTCTCCAGCACTTGCACCACCATGTTGTCCATTTCTCCACTGGTGATATTATTGGGCACGTACGCTTCATTCAACACTTTCATCAGAGCATTCTTATGTGCCTTAGACTTTTGTAGCAGAGACAGGATGGATATCTGGGCGGGAGTTTTGTTCAAATGATCAACAACAAAGTATTCTCTTGCCTGTACTTTCCTCCAGAGATTATCTGGACCAATTACAATGATGGGTTATTTTCCAGCAGCTTCTTTGCTTGTTCCTCCTAAATTTTCAGGTGTATAGATTCTTCCCATTCTGGTCATCCCTTGTGCAGCACCAAACTCTTCCATTTTCTCTTTCCCTTTTCTTCTAGCTTCGGCAACATAATCCCAAGATACAATATTGGAATTGAAGAGTGGTGTGGATGCCACCGTCATAGTGAAGGATGTGGCTACTTCTACTTCAAATGGAGTAGGTGTAGTTGCAGGTGCTGTCGATTCGAATTCAATCGGAGCTGATGAGGCTACCTCAACTTCGACCGATGGTTGTATCTGTACCACAATAGGAGTGAGTATGACTGAAGGTTTCTTAAGGTTGTCACCTTCCCAAATAAGCCCAATTGACCCTTCAGGATCCCATTCTTCATGAGTTTCTATCACATTCACTCCTTCACCCCTATGATCTGCGAGGGGATTGTTACGGACATTGGGTGTGTCTTCCGTTACTTGTATGACTTTGCTATCAATTAGGTTCTGAATCTTATCTTTCAGAGTGCGGCATTTATCAATAGTATGCCCCTTGGGTTGACCCATTGGGAGGAGTTTTCCATGGCGACAGCGGGAAAAGGGGTAATATATCCGGAAGCCTTTAGTCCACCATATAGCTGGTCGATGGGCTCAACAATTGGGGTGTATTATCTGGGCGGCCTGCGATCAAAATTGGGTCTTGGTTTTTGATAGCTTTGACGGGTTGGAGGTGAATGATAATAGGATGGCTGGGTGTTATAAGTATGGTAGGCGGTAGCGGGTTGAGGATATCTGGGAGGTGAAGGTTGGTATATGGGTGGACGTGTTTGGTATGTGAGTGGAGATTTTGGACCTTGGGCTACCATCATTGCCCCTATTTCTTTCTTCATTGATATATCCCCTGACTGTAATGCTTTGTTCGTAGCCTGCAATGCCTCAAATTAGTTATCATCCCGTTCTTGATCCCTTCTTCAATCCTTTCCCCTAGTTTGATGATGTCAGATAATTTGTGATTTTTGATGACCATTAACCTTTCATAGTATTGTGGATCTTGGGCCCTAACGAAGATTTGTTCATCTGCTCTTCTTCTAATACCGGCCTAACCTTTGTAGCTTCTGACCTCCATCGAATAACATACTCGCAGAAAGTTTCTGTTGGTTTCTTCTTAACCTGTATGTAAAAGAAGTCTAGTGAATTATGTGTATTGAACCTGAATCTAACCATGAAGTCTGATGCCATGCTTACCCAATTAACCCATTTCTTGGGATTTTGACTTATGTACCTAGATAGGGCGTCTCCAGTGAGACTTCTCATGAACAGCTTCATGCGAATCCTTTCATCCTTCCCGACCCCCACGAGCTTGTCACAGTATGTCTTCAAATGTAACTTCAGGTCACATGTCCCGTCAAACATCTCGAGCTTAGGAGGTTTGTAACCCTCCAACAGCTCCACGTCTGGTTGAATGCATAAATCCTCATAATTGAGACCCTCAATTCCTTTGTCTCATTCAACACCTTGGACTCGGATTGTGAGCTTCTTGAGCTCCTCCACCATATTTTTGATGAGCAGGTCTTTCTCGGTAAATTCTGGAGTGTATAATATTAGATGAGTGGATTGGTGTAAGGTTTCCACGTATATGGGATTATTTTGGTGGATGCTGGGGGTTTGAATGTAGTGGTGATTATTAGTTGAATTTTGCAGATCAGGGATAGGTTGTGGGGTATTCTGAGGAGTATGGTAAGTGGTTTGTGGGTACTGAGTCAGAAGATACTGGTGTTGAGGAGGAGTTGGTTCTGGTGGAGGATTATGATTTTGGGGAGGTGTTGCGTATTGATGGGGTACGGGAGGATTTTGTGGATGTTGGTTTGGTGTATTTTGAGGAGTTACTGGGTTCTGGGCATTTTGTTGCTTAATATCTGAGACGTTTAGGGTGAGGGAGAGGTTTTCCAAGTTGCGAACCTACTCAAGTTACCCTTGATTTTCTAGTATTTTCTGTTCCAGCCGTAAGACCAAATCATTTTGTGCCGGAGTACTCCAACCGTCTAAAGTTTCCACATTCTCAGCATGTGTAGCGGTTCCTTTCCTGACACCACTCATATCATCCATCTTAGCTTTTCCCTTGCTTTTCAGATCACTTGGAGGAGGAAGAGGTGGAGGGCCTCTGGATCTGGTGTGATATGCTGACGATGCTAGTATGTGCGCACCAACCTTAGAGGACGGGAATAATCAAAAGAAAGAAAAAAACAAAAAGTAACCAAGTCAGTAAAGATTCTGAAAAGTATTTGCAGTATTTAAACACGTATTGCATAAATGTAAATTCGCGTCCTAATTTGGGAACCTCGTTGTGCCCGAGGTAGGCCTAGCGTTAAGTAGATTTAGATAAATTTAATGCCGACAACTGGCTCATTTCATTAATGTAGTAAATAAGATGAACCTAAGAATGACAATAAATAAATGAGTCACTAATGGCATTTGCCTTATTACATTCGAATTCCAAAATGACTCTAGAAAAGCAAATAATTCTAATCTACTTGGTCCCAGAGGGACCTTCTCCAGGTTACTTCGTGCCTAATTTTTTGCAAAAATAAACAAAGTTAGACCCTTTCCCCCCTGCAGATTCGATTACTTACACATTAACAATTATCATATCGGCATTTGTTTCTCCAAATAATGCATACATCGTGATTGCGCCCGGTGAGATTATGGAAATTCCGGTAGGCTTTGGACAGGGTTTTTCCTTAGAAGGTTATTATGCGGACTCATATTAACCCATGCTAGGTTTGATCATGATGCATGTATAGCTATCATCAGAGTAAGGCTTCTATAGAAGTCTAGACTGGTACACCCAACTGGACAACCTGAGGGAAAAAGGTACGGTACCGTCGATTGCACCACTGATCGACTAGTTTTACCGCAAATAAGCCTCTCCAAATTCAACAGGGTGATACATGAAGAGCGCAGACACTCATCAAGTGTTTCTATGGTATTAATTACGCATGAGTGGAATATGATATTGAGCATGTGTTTATGCCAAAATAAAATAACACGTTGTCAAGTATTTGTACGATGAGAATGATAAAACGTGGTATTTAATAAATGTAAAGGCATTTAAGAAAGAAAATAAGGAGAAGAGTTAGTTTTCCATAGTAAAAAGCAACGAAACAAAAAAGAAGGAATTTATTGAGCATAATTGAATGAAGGAAGGCGAATAAGTTCATATAGAGTGGAAAGGGAAAAGGGTGCACAAGTATTAGCACAATAATAAAGACATGCTTATTGAGAAAGACTAATTCACAAAACAAGTTGTTATGGTAAGAGCTTAAGGATATCCCCAGCAGAGTCGCCATGCTGTCGCACTCCATTTTTCTCGCGAAATCTGGTTTCGACATTTGACAACTCCTTTTGAGAGAGTAGGGAAAAGGAATTGGTTGTTAAGTCGCCACCTAACGGATTAAGGTGTGTTAGGGAACCTATAGCAAATAACTCATATTATACCAGTTTACATCACTAGAGATCAGGTAAGGGCTCAAATTACCTTGAGGGGAAGTTGTCAGGCACCCCTCGAGGTCCACAATGGTGGGTCCCGGCCGAACTTAAATTATGCGAATTAGTCTAAGGAAGCGAATAAACTATTGCGTAAGGATGAGGGGTCCTAAATTTTTTAGCCTATAGGATCATCCCGTGTAACATAAATAATACTTCGTAACTTCCCCAAGATGGGGGTGTTACTCATATTATCTAGCGGCCACAGACGATCATCTTCTGCTAACCGATTACTATCTTTGAGTTTTTACCTAAAGCGCCCTTGTTGATTCTAAGTCGTGTCCTATGTGTGCACTACCCGTCCCTTAACTAAGGTCCTGGAGGCATTGGGACCTCTATTTAAGAGGGTCCTAGACTAGGCCTAAGTTTCTCAAAATTGTAAAATACTAGGCGACAAGCAAAACAATTAGGACTTCTCAAATAAAGACAGATATGGGCTCACGTTAACCTCTGCATGTAAACAGCAAATGCACGCAACTGGTTTAGTAGGCTTTATTAATCTTGGAATCTTATGTGCAGGATATCTATGTGATGAACAAGCGAGCAGTAGTATGTAGAGTCAGTTCTTAATGCGAGTATTAGGGCATACATATATTTTCCTACTAATTTTAATTCAGTACAATATATGGGCGTTTCATGCGTTAATGAATAACAGTAAATCACAATCATAAGTCCGAAATTATTGTTCAATCCTATAGGTATATTGTCTAAGAGATTGACAGTGATAATCAAATTACGAATCAGTTCATATAATCCTATAGGCATGACTTCTACGAGTGTGATGATTATTACCCTATAGGCATGATTTCTAGGTTTGAACTGGTTTTAACCCTATAGACATGATTTCTATCATTGAACTGACTTTAATCCTATAGGCATGATTTCTAGCATTGAAGTGATTTTAATCCTATAGGCATGATTTCTAGCATTGAACTGATTTTAATCCTATAGGTATGATTTCTAGCATTAAGCAGTATATGAGCAGGAATTTATACACATTGAGCCAGAAAACAATTAAGCCAAATATTGATCTTATAGGCATGATTGCTAACACACGTTTATTGGACAGATTGATACACCTAAAGATAGGATTCTCAACAAATCATAACGTCAATCCTATATGTAGAATCTCTAGTGTGTAAACATAACATAGGACTTATAAGCATGATATGAAATAGCACAAATGAGATCCTATAGGCAGGATTTCTACCCGATTTAGCAAATGAAAATAAGAAACCCTTCCCGATTTTATTAAATACCCCAGAGTTGTTTGTTATAAAATTATTACAGAAAAGATTAATCAATGAATTACATAATAATAAAATAAACTATAGAGAGCCTACGATAGGCCCAAATACACCAGGGCAACCCAAGCCTTCAAACCATAGCAGCTCCAAGGCTCACTTTCACAAGTATAGAATAATCACACATAGAATCCAGATCTCTAGTGTGTCAAAGTTCCCAAGGGCTTCAAGGACCCAGGCAATGCTCACACTAGAGGACCAAATGCTCAGAAATAGTTCAAAAGAGGTTAGGAACCAAACCCCAGTGTGTCAGAGTTAACAAGAATCTCAGATGGACCCCGAGCAGTGCTCACACCGATGAGGTGAAGGATAGAACCTGAATGACCTAAGAATAGGAGTTTAAAAGTACCAGCAAATAAAAGGAGACAATGGTAAAGGACAAATTTTAAAATAGGTTTGATTTTAGAAAGCCATCATGACAGAGTTTAAAACACAGAACATGGAGGCAGAATTGTATTAAAGAGAGAAAAAAAATGGCAAGATTTGCAAAGTTGTTCATGCTCAAATACACAGATTTTCAGTAAGTTAAAGTCTTGAAGGCCTAATTAGGTTAAGTGTACATGCTAACATTTTAGGACAACTTTGTTCAATCACAGAAAATATTTAGACAATATATTAAGGCAAATAGTTAGATAATCACATGAACCTAAATGAATTAAAAACACATTAGAAGGCAAGTTATCAGGGCACATGAATGATAGAGAAAGGTTTAATAACTATGCAAACTTGGTAAAGATTGAGGACATGTGAACTGATAAACATCATAGTATTACCATAAATATTGCTAAATTTAGGGCAAGTTCAAAACTAGCAAAAACAGCGTTCAAGAAACAAATTAGAAGACATTAAGATAATCCCTAAAAGGATTCATATTATTCAAAATAACCAGTCTCGGAACTAATAGTATTAGTTGGAGAACTAAAGAAACTCATATAAACATGAAATTGGCAAAATCATGCTCAATAGGTAAGCTTAAATACACTGGATCATAGGCATATGACGCAAATATATAAGAATAAAATGGCAAAGGTGTAGTGACTCGCCAGTTAGGTAGGAAAAACACAAATTACAACACAATAGTCGAGAGACCAGAATATTTGTCCTTGGCTTTCAGCCGGCGAAAACTAGAAGAAAACCGAGATAGCAAAGAGAATACAGAGCCAAAACCTTAAGTTTTTAGTGAGAGTATATTGATTCCAGTCTGTCCTAAACAGGAAGAGGAAGGCGTTTAAATAGTAGCAGGGATTGAATCTCATAAATAAGGAAAAATTCTAGAGTCAAATGCACATAAGGAAGCAATACATATAGAATCATTAACGAATCTGATCTGAAGAAAAGCAAAGTAAACCCTAGTTTTTTTTAGTAAACAAATATTAACGGAATATACATAGAACAGTAGCATAGGATGAATTTAGACACGAATAACATCTAAAATAAGAGAGTTAAACTAATTTAGGTTTGATCTAAAAAGATCTGAAAACCCTAAATTAGGACTAGATGAATATTGACAAAGAAAAAATCGAAAAACATATAAGGAAACAAAGTCAAAACAAGGAAATAAACATGCAAAATCAATTTTGAAATCAATTTAAGAGAAAATATCGGTAAACCTAGTTTTTATTTAAGGTGTAGATCCCAGAAATCCAAACAAATCGGACTCATATAATATAAAAATCAAATGGAGTATAGTCCAAGTACCGGAAATAGAACAGAATCTGAGAGATAATACTTGCCATGTTTAGGCAAGTACTAAGTAACACCATAAAGAATCGACCAGTAGTAAGAAGGTGCTAACATGGTAAGGAAATAAGAGGAAAATCTCATTAGAAGGGGGACTAGGAGGGGGGTTTTGGTTGAGTACGAATTAGGGTTCATAGGGTGAGAGAGAGATGAGAGGATATTAGGGCGGCGGACGGGTAAAAATGGGATTAGGGTTTGGGTTAGTTAAAAGGGAGGGGTTAGATATGGGCCGCTGATCTCAGAGATTAACGGTCATGATTAAAAGGGGGTTGGGTCGGGATTATTTAGGCAGGTCGCGACCAGGTTGAGTAAAGGGGATGTTTGGTTTGGGTTGGGGTATTGGGCTAGGTAATTTGGGCTGGTTTATGTAGCCTCTGTCAGAAAATAGGGGAATTGAGGGCTATTAGTTAAATACCCAATTTAAATAATTTGTAATAAATGATAAATAAAATAGTGAAGATATTATTTGTGCATAAAAATGGTTAAAAACAATTATTTATTAGTGTAAAAGCATAAAAAATTATTTTTTGCATAAATAAAGTAATCATAAATATATAAGGGCTATTATTGCCCAATATACAATTTTAGCCTAAAGATGCAAATATAGTTATAATAAATACATCAAAAATATTTAAGGCTCAATATGGATATAAATAATGAAGTTAGATGATAAAGTCATCATAAAAATAATTTGTGATGCAATTAATGATTATTTATCCAATAAAATATGGGAATAAATTGATTAAAA
Organism: Nicotiana glauca; assembly: GCA_026770625.1. NCBI lineage: Eukaryota > Viridiplantae > Streptophyta > Magnoliopsida > Solanales > Solanaceae > Nicotiana > Nicotiana glauca. The sequence goes on from MU674711.1 coordinate 73,061, forward strand.
AATCTTTAAAAATTAGAAAAGATACTTGATGATGCTCATGCACTATTTTGAAAGTATATATGCATATTTAAAATACATGAGGGGAAAATTGGGTATCAACAGTCCAAACCTTATTTCTGATTATAGCCTTTTGCTACTAACATGGCTTTAAATCTCTCCAATTCATCGTTGGCCTTGAGCTTCACCTTGTATAGCCATTTGCACCCTATAGGCCTCTTGCCCGCTGGTAACTTGACTAATTCCCAAGTGTTATTCTCCTGTAATGCTTGAACTTCAGCCTGCATTGCATCTACCCACCTTTTATCTTGAGAAGCCTGCTGGAAGTTCTAAGCCTCTATGATTGCTGAGAAAGCTCCAAGATACAGCTGATGAGATGAAGATAATCTATCATATGTGACAGATTCTTCAATAGGATATAGAATTGAGCTAGATGAGGATCTATTTCTGCTGGTGACATAATCAATCAACCATACAAGTTCTTTAGATTTTCTTTGAGATCTTCTTAAAAGCACATTTGTGTCAGCACAGCTTGGCAGTGGAGTCTCTTCTATGGGAGCTTCTGAGTCAGGTGGCTCAATCTCAGGTGCATCTTCAGGTATGGAAACATTCTGGAAGTCATGGCCTGATATAGTATCATCTGTTGTGTTATCAAGCGTGATGTTACTGTCTGAGATCAAAGCAGGTGGGCATGCTGTAGCAGTGGTTGTGGGCACATTGACATCATGGTCTGGTGTTGTGGTAGGCATTGGCATACTGTGATCACCATGGATGAGAAAGGGATCTATTGTTTGACTTACCTCTGCTGACTGCAGTTGAAATGGAAATACATAATCCCTAAAAGTAACATCTTGATTGGTAAAGAACACATTTTTTGACATATCATACCGAATGTATCCTTTAGTCACATTAGAATAATCCATAAACACTGACTTTATTACCCTGCTTGCAAATTTATCTCCTTTTGGTAAGGTAGCAGCATAACATAGACATCCTATAGTTCTTAAGTGAGTGATAGAAGGTTTCTTGTAAAAGAAGACCTCATAGGGTGATTTCCCTTGAAGGACTATAGATGGCAATTTGTTTATCACATAAGCAGCAGCTAAAATGCAGTCACCCCAAAACGTGAGAGGAATGTATCCCTGAAACTTCATTGCTCTAGCAACTTCAAGTAAATATCTGTGATTTTTTCTGCCATCCCATTCTGTTGGGGTGTGTATACATATATTCTTTGGTGCACTATTCCCCTTGTTTCACATAGTTCCTGCATTCCTGAGTTCACAAACTCCCCTCTATTATGGAATCATTTTAATCACAACATTAAATTGAGTCCCAACCATTCTAACAAAGTTCCTTAGAACTATGATCACATCTGACTTTAGTTTTAACAAAAAAATCCATGTCACACGAGAATAGTCATCCACAACAGTGAGGAAGTACTTATTTCCATCAAAAGTTGGTGTAGTATAAGGTCACCATACATCCAAGTGCAACAGTTCAAACACTTTACTTGATCTACTAGTACTCAAATAAAAAGATGGTCTGTGATGCTTAGCTAGTGGACACATTTCACATTTATCTACTACATATCGACAAGTATCTAAATTGTATCCTACGAGTTGCTTCAAAGGTCCTCCTGAAGCATGTCCCAGTCTGTTGTGCCAGATAGCTGCCTCCACTTTATTCTCTTATGCTGCTAATCCCCTTGCATTCTCCCTTTCCTTTAGTTCTGCTGCATTATTTGTCTGTGAGACCAGCAAATAGAGTCAATTCCTTTCTTTACCAATCCCCTTCACCTCCCCAGTGAAGAGCTCCTGGAACAAACAAAAATTAGGGTAGATTACAACTAAGCATCTAAGATCTCTTGTAACTTTGGAAACAGACATGAGATTGTATTGAAAATCTGGTATAAACAGGACATTTTTTACCTCCCATGTTCCTATTATTCTACAGTTACCAATATGTATAACATGTGTTATTTCTCCATTTGACAAACTGACCTTCTTTGTGTCTCTAACATCTACAACTTTAATGTCTTTTAATAATCTCAAATCTGCAACCATATGATTGGTTTCACATGTATCTATTATCCAATAAGACTTTGCTACATCAACAAGAAATGAGTAAGCAATATTACCTTCCATGTTATCCACATTCTCTTTTGCTTGTTCATAATTGGTATTGAGGTTCAGCATCTTCATTATTTGATCATATTGCTCTGCAGTCAGCTGTGGTGCTCTAGACATTTCTCCTTTGTTACATCCATCAAATTACCCAGTGTTTCCTGCATTCCCAGCACCTGTGTTTGGATTAGTATTTTCAACACACACATTGTATGCAGTGTTAATATTCATCCACTAACTATCTAGGACTGGTCGACGGGACTTTGAGAAAATGTGATTTTAAAGATGAACTAGGTCATCAATGGGATCATTGTAACGCAATAGTCCTAGGATGGATAATGAGTTCAGTATCGAAGAAATTGATAATAGGAATAGTCTATGCCAAAAATGATAGGGCTATTTGGGAAGACGTACGTTGGTGATATAAGGTTTGATGGAGAGGGCTAGGGGGAATGATTATCTCTACTTGAATGTCCATTGACGGGTTAGCATGTTGGATTAACAGGGGGTTTTACATGGGTTTCCTTAGGCACCTGTACTTGGCCATTTGTAATAGGGAATGGTTTTGGTTGGACGAGTCTTCATCTGCATGCAAGTGGGGATTATGTGTAGAATTATTATTATAATGATCGTTAGAAATTATTTTGGAATTATACGATTCGTTGATAGGACTATTTAGGGGAGACTCTTGGTTATTAGTTACTTTGTCCTCTAGTGACATTAGTTGATTATTGACACTTTTTGTCCTATGTGCCCGGTTCATGTACTTATTGAGAGAGTTGTATCCGATTTTATCTGAGGTGGTATTATCTGATGACGTCCAAATCCACTACTAAAAAGTAATAGACACGGTCGCATGCAATATAATTTACCCAACTATGAGTCGGGGTCGAATCCCACAGAGAACAATGTGTAGGCGATTAGGAATGTAAGAAAATTATCGCTTATCCCGCAATGCCAAACAATAAGAATTTGATTTCAAAATGTTTTATATCTAAATGCGAAAATGTAAACTAACCTAGAAAGCAAGTAAAATGATCAATGGCTACAAGTATGGTTGTATCGGGAATTATACTCAAGTAACGATCCATTGCATTTCATGATTTTACAAATATGAGTGAGTTTATGTTAATTAGCCACGGATAATAATTCTTAATTAGCTTCTTTCGAAGAATAACAAGTCTTCCTAATTGAATTATCTCTATAACAATTAGAAGATTAAGCACACCCAAAATGGCTACAATTAGTTCAATCTTATCCCTAGGTAGAATCTATAAAATGAGGGTTAACGCCTCAAGTTCTTGTTAATTAATCTTTCCCAACCCCAAATTATCTTTTTCAAAATTAATTCAGAGTTAATGGGCGAGTCCTAGAGTTAGCTAATTCCTTTGGAAACATTAAAGAACAAGAATAATTAAAATAACAATAACTCACTTTATAAAAGAATAAAAATCATTCAATACATAAGCACAACAAGGTATTTAATCCATACTTTAAATATGAATATTTCCATCAACAAGATTCAAGTGTTGGAAATAAATAGTGCACACTTAAATATTCAATACAAATCAAGGAAATGAAGAAATAAACATAAATGGGTAAGAAATCTTAACCACAAGCTTCAATCTTCAAAATCTAAGTGTGTGTGCAAAACCCTAGCTTCAATAAATGTTCTCTCTAGTTCTATGAACTGAAAATAAGCCAAAGATGTTCCAAAGATCAGCTTGGATGAGTATAAAAATGGTTTGGGGTTTAGAAAATGTGAAATGACCAATTTGCCAAATCTGATGCCCGACAATCGCATCTGCAGAACTATTCACGTAGATGCGGTTCCGCAGAAGCAGACTCTCTAACACAGAGGCAAAAACAGAATTCCTATACTACCTCGCAGATGAGATCCTTAAGTCGTAGAAGCGACTCCGCATAAGCGACAAAATATCTGCATAAGCGGTTTCTCCATTCCCAGCCACTTTCACAGAAGCGTTTCGTTCTTCGCACAAGTGTGACCTCTTCTGCGTCTTTTCCTCCGCATAAGCGTAAAGTCCCCATCCAGCCTGCACCGCAGAAGCGGGTCAATATTACGCAGAAGCGGGGTCGCTTCTGCGACCAAACTTCCGTATAAGCGGAATCACTGGAAGTTTTGCATGATTTCACTCTCTTTTGCTCAATTCCACTTCAATTCAATCCCAATCACTTTGTAGCATCATTTACCTGAAAATCTAATAACAACCACCATAAATGGCCTCATGTTTTAATTAAAAGGACATAAAAGCAAAGGAAAAGAGGCTAGATTGAGTGGTAAAATCACCACTCATCAACACCCCCAACTTAAAGCTTTTGCTTGTCCTCAAGCAAATCAAAACCAACAATTCAATGAGGATTTACCATGCAAAAAACAAGTGGTATTGCCATTATTTATATATCACATTCCCCAATTTAAGCAACATACTTATGGATTTGGTTGGTACTAATAATTAGGCTCAAGTGTGTATAATCCTTCCCGAATTACTCCCTCATAAGGAAAAACAACTTCAAGAATGTGCAAGGGAGTTTCAAAATAATCAAGTGATAAACATAAGCCTCAAGAAGTGACTCAAAAGCACTAGTCCACTATGTATGCTCTATTTACTCAATTTCACCAATCCTTCCTAATTCATGTGCCCTCACAAGAAATAAAGTCCCAAAATCACTATATTTACAATACAACATGAGAAAAAAATTTACAAAAATACTCACTCTCACAAAGAATTTCAAATGCTACAACATCTCATATCATAAGCTTGCCCTTATTTTAATTCATCACAAATTCAAGAATATCCAGTTGGAGGTCCCATAAGGACTTGTTAAGCTTGTAATGTAGGTTTAGGGTAGGGTCGGATAAGCATTTGGGTACAAGTGACTTCACCCTCCTTGAACACTACTCAAATTTTTTATTCTTTTTGCACTTTGTTTCTCTCCAACCCACATAGCCTCATTGGCATCTAGTTCCCAATGTAGAACCACCTTAAATACCTCTCTGATTTTCTTTAAGGCTCCATAATTTATATATATACAAATATTTCTCTCTTTTTTTATATATACATATTTTTCCATTGGAGCTTGAATAGCTTAATACAAACATTTTGAGGTATATGATCCTACACTCAATATACAACCTTACCAATTTCCACTTTGACACCACACTCCCAACTTAGGCTTTTAGCCTCATTTTCAATGTTCAAGGAGGGACGGGTTCAAAAGAGGGAATTATTTTATAAAAGGGGAAAGGTTTGTAATGAGTTGGCCAAAGAAAAGGTTTAAAGGCTCAAATAGGGTACTAGTAATATTATTTATGTAAGGGTAGGCTTGAAAGGCTAAAGAGGGTTTGCAAATAAAACAAAGAATGCCTAAGATCATCCCTCCAACCAAACATACTATTATTAGTATTAAACAATCAACCGGGCAAGTTCTAGATGATAGAAGTAAACACAAGAATTATTTGTACAAACACTAACACTCATGGCCCATGAATTAATCAAGACGGATCAATCATTTTCTACTAAGAATGTCTAGATCAATATTATTCGAACTAGTGGGCAAAGAATTACTAAAAGAGCCAAAAAATTATCACAAAAATCATTCTTCACCATACAACCTGTTGTTTTAGTTCAAAATCACAATTTCGGAGGGGTATTCTTATTTCACACTTCACATACAAGAGACTAATTTTATTAGTACCAAATAATCCAAAAGTCTCATCACAGCAAAACAAGACTAATTCCCTTAAGAAAGTTTTCACGCCATCTATCATAGGGAAAAGTCACCCGGTACAATTCAAAAATGTTCCTTGGGAAAGAACCGTAGCATGAAGAAAACCCAAGAAAATATTATTTAAGGAAATAAAAATAAAAGAAAGCAAAACTACTACAACGGATACTAAAATAAAAGAAACTAATACTAATAATCAACAAACTACTAAAGAAACCAAATAATGAAAGAAAAATATAAACAGACTAATCACACCAAGCTCGGCAAGAGCACCTGCTATACAAATTAGCTCGGCAAGGTCACACAAATATCAAAGTATGAATAAGTATGCTCCTACAGCCACCCCCAACTAAAAACATTGCAGTGTCCTCACTGCACAATATCACATGTAAAGCATAAACAGTTTGAGGGTCTCCCTGAGGTCTACATCAGACTAGCAGACTATGGGAGGACGGTAGATCAATGTTGTGCTGTACTCTGGACTTCATCATCATCAGTCTCCTCATCGGCATCATCATCACCATCACCATCATCACCAGCAGACTCTAAAATGAAAGAATACTCCTCACTATCATGTTCGGCCGCCATTGGTATCTTCTTGTCTGGGTTCCCCCATTTGAGGATGGCCTTGATGCCTCTCCACATCTTGATCATAAATTTGCCCTTCTTCTTGTTCTTCTTCTTCTCTTTCTCGAAGTTCTGCTGCAGGTCTACATGAGCCTTGGCCAAAGTGTCGTATGCTCCCTCCAGTCTAGTCACGGATGCTGCCATCTTCTCAATATGCTCATTTTGAATCTTCTGTGCATCCAAGTAACTCTGCATTTTATCCCTGGAGAAGTATGAAGGCCCAGGATGGGAGGATGAGGGCCCACTCGAAAGCTGTGATACTAACTCCCGAATAGATGCAAGCTCAGAGTTTAGTATCCCAAATGGTCCATGTGCAGTTGCCTGTGAAGAGGACTCTGAAGCAGTAGCAGTGGTGGTGACTTTTCTCTTCTTGCTCTTGGCTACGCTCCCCTCTAGTGTCACTCTCAAAGGATGAAAAGGTTTATCAGCAGGTAGCCATCGATCGGTGCCACGTACATCAACCTCTGCTCTGGTGCATAGCTGTGTGATCAGTGATGGGAACATCATCCCTGCATCCTTGTCTCGCAAGTACTCCTTCATCTCCCGAAGGATATAGTACCCAACATTCATAGGAATGTTGTCTAGGAGGCAAGCAATCATCAAAGCCCTCGAGGAAGAGACATCTGAGATGTTCCCACAAGGATACACCCAGTTGCATATGATATATAGCCAGATCTTTGCTTCAGTAGTGAAGTCAATCGTTCTCAACCCTTTTCTCCGGTTACCCCATTTGGCTCTAGGACTAGGAGGGAAAAGTTTGGAGATAAGCCATTCCCCATTTTCACAATGATCCTTCTCTTGCACCGACTCCATTGGATAGTTAGGAATACCAAGAGTGTCATTTATTTTTTCGACCCAAACCTCACCAATTTTCCTCGGATGATGACTTGTGGATTGGGAAAATCAGTGCGCCTGAGGTTGGCGTAAAATTCATGCACCCACTCCTCATTAGCCTTGCAAGGGGTGGGGATGAAGCATGACCATCCAGTTGAATGGAGCCGGGCATAGAAATCCGGGAGCTTTTTAGCCAAATTGTCTTCATGGATGCCCTTTTCAAGAATTATCCTCTTATTGACAAGTTCGTCCAAATATTGACGCTCACATGCAACTGACATAAAGCGTGATTCATCGTATGGTTCCTCAATTTCCTCTTCAATTTCTGGTTGTCGTCCACTTGTGTTAGAGTCCATTTTAACTCGAAACACCTACAAAAAATCAAAACAAGGTGAGTCGAGTAATAGAATCATGTTAAGCAATTCAAAACACTGCAATTGAGCCAAAAAATTAGATTGAGCGGGCCCAGGAAGCCCCTGATGCAAAGCTACTGGAACTGCACAAATTGCACAGTTTTCACTTCTGCGGAAATGCCACCGCAGAAGCGGTTCCGCTTTTGCATCAATTTTATCGCTTCTGCGATTTTTGTCTACTATTCCAGTTTTTCCTTCTGCGGATGTTCTACCGCAGAAGTGGTTTCGCTTCTGCGTAAGGTTATCCGCTTCTGCGACTTTCGTCATCTTCTTCAACTGCCCAGAAAACTTTTTCAACTTTTGATTCTCAAACCCAATATTTGGCATCTAATTTATACTCAACACTTCTAAATTAGAGCAGTACATGAACTTATGATTCCATTTAGACCCATTTTGTGATGCTTAGCAATTAAAAATTCTCTCAAACACTTTATCGAACACTTTGCAAGCACTAGAAAGACACCTCTTGTTTTAACAAATTTGGTACTCAGAATTCCCAAAATTTGTTGTAACATTAACAGCACACATAAGCCTACACTAAACCAATTTCCCTCACATCCTAAGACTAACAGCCCTAAAGTAAAGAAAATATTTAAAACATCACATAAATTAAAATAAAACAAATGGGGGTTGTTGGTAATGAAGAAGAAGAGAAAAAGGAAAGAGTACATGAGGACATTACCTGATTCTTGTGCAAGAGAGGAAGAATTTACAAGGAGTTTTGTTAACTTTTTGCAATTTTCTTCGAGTTTGGGGAGTTAGGGCAAGGGATACAGTATGAAAATATTTTTGGGCAAATGAGGCATTTAAAATTTCTTTAAAACTTAAGATCTGAGCAGCTTTCGCTTTTGCGAAATTTAACCGCTTCTGCGAAATCGCTTAAGCGAGATTTTGATCGCCTCTGCGATTGGTACCACTTCTGCGACTTTGTTTCGCTTCTGCATGACCGCATCTGCAGCAAAATTTCGCAGATGCGGTTATACCAGATAATTGATGCCCAATTTTTGCAGCTACTGGTTTTGGCCCTCCGGGTTAATCCGACATGCTCAAATCAACTCCAAAAAATCTAAAACTTGGCAGATTAGTTACAAATAATATACTAAGCTATTCTAAAAAAAGAAAATTTCAAAAACGACTAAATTTTTTGAAAAATGATGGGTTGCTTCCCACCAAGCGCCGCATTTAACGTCGTGGCACGACGCAAATCAACATTACCACTTTTCTCGCCACTTGGATGATATGAACTGGGCACCTAGCTTGGAATCAAGCTTGTGACCACGAGCGATGGGGGGCGGTAAGTTGATGATCTAGCCAATGCTTAAATTCTTCGTTTTGCACTTCTTGGCTCTCATATGAGGAATGTCATTTTGCTTTCTTGCTTCCTCAAATTGTAAAATGTATGATTGTTGCCTTTCTTTCTCGCAATCCCTCATTGACTCGTCCAGTTCAATTTTCATATCACCACACAATTCCAATGTTGAAAAATGCTTGGAATGTGACTTCAAACCTTCACTTTGCAATTTTTCTTGGATTTTGACACCCTCTTTTTCCCCCGGACTAGAGTCAATCTCAACCAAATGTTCATTTACACCGGTTGACTCTAATTCCATTTTTTTCTCGGCATCATTAACACTCATAGAGTCAGTTGGCGGATGTTCAATTCTTGATTCCTCGAAGCAAAGCTCACTTTCTTTCTCAGAATTGGACTCTTCTTGGCTTCCTTCCACACTCTCAAGTTGTTGGGCATAGTGAGCCTCAAGCAATATTTGCATTTGATCTTCCAAAGTGCAGATGTGTTCATCATTGTAATTCAAGCCTTGTTTCAAGTCCTCGAGTTCAAGGTTATGCTTCTCCTCATTTTCAAGAATGGTCTCCAACATGAGCATCATTTTCTCATTTTGAGAATTTGAGAGTTCTTCTTGGTTTTGATCAAGTGCCAAGGAAGGATTTTCAACTTCAATCTCCAAAGAAGGTTCTTGGATATCATTCACTTTCGAGGCTTTTTGATCCCTTAAGGCTTCGATCATTTCATCCATTTGTGAGTGCAACCTTTTAAGTGCCAAGTCATTTTGAAGACTAGTCCCCAAAAGTTCCTCCAAGGCAGTTTGCTCCTTGTTTCCTCCTTCAAGTAAACATTCCAACATAAGCTTGAACTCTCCATTTCGGCCGTGCTCAGCTTCTTTTATTTCCATAGCCCTATAATTCTCATCACAAAAAGTAGAATCATCATAGTAGGGGCTTGGGGAGGGGAAGGACAAATAAGCACAATCATCCCAATGACCATTTTGGCAACCAGACTTATCACAAATACTCCACTATTGGGTTTGAAATTGTGCGCACAATCCACCCCCAGGAGAATTTAAACAATTTTGCCACGAGTGTGGTCCTCCACAATAAGGACAAGGGTCATCAAAGTTTGAACAACTACCATCCAGCCAATTTTCATTATACGATACCATTTTCAAAAATATGAAAATAAACAAGAAATAAACAAGAAAAATAGATCAAGGTAAGAAAATTAGTTACACAATTATTCACAAGTTTGGACCAAAGCACTTTCGCTTATTTCTCAAACAACCTAAATTATGCCAAATTGTTCTCCGGCAACAGTGCCAATTTTGATGACATCCAAATCCACTACTAAAAAGTAATAGACGCGGTCACATGCAATATAATTTACCCAACTATGAGTCGGGGTCGTATCCCATAGAGAACAATGTGTAGGTGATTAGGAATGTAAGAAAATTATCGCTTATCGCGCAATGCCAAACAATAAGAATTTGATTTAAAAATATTTTATATCTAAATGCGGAAATGTAAACTAACCAAGAAAGCAAGTAAAATGATCAATGGCTACAAGTATGGTTGCATCAGGAATTACTCTCAAGTAACAATATAATGTATTTCATGATTTTACAAATATGAGCGAGTTTATGTTAATTAGCCATGGATAATAATTCTTAATTAGCTTCTTCCGAAGACTAACAAGACTTCCTAATTGAATTATCTCTACAACAATTAGAAGATTAAGCACACCCGGAATGGATACAAGTAGTTCAATCCTATCCCTAGGTAGAATCTATAAAATGAGGGTTAACGCCTCAAGTTCTTGTTAATTAATCTTTCCCAACCCCAAATTATCTTTTCCAAAATTAATTCGGAGTTAATGGGAGAGTCCTAGGTTTAGCTAATCCCTTTGGAAACATTAAAGAACAAGAATAATTAAAATAACAATAGCTCACTTCATAAAAGAATAAAAATCATTCAATACATAAGCACAACAAGGTATTTAATCCACACTTTAAATATGAGTATTTCCATAAACAAGATTCAAGTGTTGGAAATAAATACTACACACTTAAATATTCAATACAAAGCAAGGAAATGAAGAAATAAACATATATGGGTAAGAAATCTTAATCACAAGCTTCAATCTTCAAAATCCAAGTGTGTGCGCAAAACCCTAGATTCAATAAATGTTCTCTCTAGTTCTATGAACTGAAAATAAGCCAAAGATGTTCCAAAGATCTATTTGGATGAGTATAAAAATGGTTTGGGGTTTAGAAAATGTGAAATGACCAATTTGCCAAATCTGATGCCCGACAATCGCATCTGCGGAACTATTCACGCAGATGCGATTCCGCAGAAGCGAACTCTCTAATGCAGAGGCGAAAACGGAATTCCTATACTGCCTCGCAGATGATATCCTTAAGTCGCATAAGCGACTCCGCATAAGCGACAAAATAACCGCAGAAGCAGTTTCTCCATTCCCAACCACTTTCGCAGAAGCATTTCGTTCTTCGCAGAAGCGTGATCGCTTCTACGTCTTTTCCTCCGCAGAACGTAAAGTCCCCATCTAGGCCTACACCGCAAAAGCGGTCAATATTACGCAGAAGTGGGGTCGCTTCTGTGACCAAACTTCCGCAGAAGCAGAATCACTGGAAGTTTTCCATGATTTCACTCTCTTTTGCTCAATTCCACTTTAATTCAATCCCAATCACTTCGTAGCATCATTTACCTGAAAATCTAACAACAACCACCATAAACAACCTCATGTTATAATTAAAAGGACATAAAAGCAAAGGAAAAGAGGCTAGATTGAGTGGTAAAATCACCCCTCATCATTATCAAAAACAAGTTTCTAGGGGTCTATGTTAATATTGGAGGACCGGTGTTGAGTGTCTAAGGTATAGTTTTCAGTGTGATTTAATGACAAATTAAGGGGTAGTTCTAAAACTTGGACAATATTAGGCTGATTAGTTGAAACCTTAGGAACATATTTTTCTTTTTGATTGAAAGTGTACTTGTTGGAGAGTTTAAACCATTTGGCTTTAAAGTAGAAGAAGTGTGAATTGGAAATGGACGGAAATAAAATGGAGGGAAAATAAAAATTTGAAGAAGTGAATTTTGTCTTGCACTTTGTCCCTCATTGGTGAGAGACAA
>MU674711.1:90555-104495 GCA_026770625.1 Nicotiana glauca
TTTTTGAGTTCGTTGGAATCCTGCAGTTTGTATTGCCACTGTTGCAGGAAGGTTTATTCCATTTTATCCTGGGAGGATTTAATCCATTACCTTGGCAACGTGTGAGGGGGTTAAAATTCCTTAAGGACACACAAGGAAATTGTGGACTCGGAAATTTCTTTCTTCTACCTTTCTTTATTTTCTAACAGTTTATTTTTAACACTGTGACGCTAACAGTACTTACCTGTCGTTGCATTGAAAATTCTAACACCAATAACTGGTTTATGGCTCCTTGCATCTACTTTGTTGAATTTATTTGTTGGGAATTTTCTGCCTCGTGGGAAAGGCACTGTTTGCCAACCTTCATCCTGAGCTCCAGATGATTGATGTTGGTTTGTGGAATTGAACTAATGGGGTAGAGTTAGGTATATTTACAGTATATTTTTCAAAAGTGCATGAGGTGTCTTTATGCCCTAATCTCCCGCATGCTTTACAAAGAAAAGTGTCTGCCTCAGAGTGAATTAGCTGCTTATGTTTACCGGTGAAAGTAACCTTTTTAACTGGTTCTTCCATATGTAATTCAATAGAAAGTCTTGCATATCTTCCTCTTAAGGATGAGGAAGAGCAAGCATCTACTTTAGCAATCTTCCTATGGCTCCCCCTATTTTTTTGTAGAATTTGGCCGTCATAAAGTTCGGTAGGTAATTGAGGGAGTGTAATCCAAACCACCGAAAGAATTTGTTTAGCATTCATAGCAACAAAATTTGGTTACCAACGTTGCATGGAAAGAAAGAACCCATAGATGAACCAGGGGCCTTTTTGTAAAATGAGATTTATGTTTTCTTCCTTTTGTAACTTGACAATGAAGTAATCATTGCCCAAATCGATGAGAGGAAATTTTAATTGATTTTCCATTACTCTTGGATTTTTTGTTTCAGTATTTGGTGGATAATTCTTTTACCATGGAGTTTTATCATTAACGAAAATTTTCATGGATAATAAATCATTTGTTTATCCTCTTGAGTAATAGGGACAGAGATAGAGGACATATCATCTTTTCCGGTTGGATATGGATTTAAATCATCTTCTTCTATATTCATGGGGAGTGTAAAAGTAGATAGAGAGTCTATGGAGAAGGTGATATTTCCTTCAGTACCAATGAGCTTATCTTTGAATGTTAAAGGCATGGTGTCGTTTGGTATGTTTTGGATATTTATTTGTTCATTTGGAACAATAGGCATTAAATTGTCTAGTGGTTTTGGGAGAATTTTTGAAATACCTAGGTTTGTGGAGATTGGATTCATGCGGGTTGAGTAATTTGTTGGGGAAGTGGAAAAGGTGTTAGGTTAGAGAAAAGGTAGAGCTTCTACGTAAGTTCCCTAAGGTAACTGTCAGTAAAAACCCACCTAGCTAGTGTCAGTAAAAACACTAGAAAACTTCCATAATTAATTCTCAGAAAACACAGCACAACAAATTACACCAGACACAAACAATAAATAAAAAGTAGTACTCCCTTCGGTCAAAAATAAGTATCTTTTTTACTTTTTGATTTTGATCCAAAATAAGTGTCTAGTTAGGTAATCAAGAAAAAATTCAATTTGTTTTTACTCTTTTACCCTTACCAGAAGAGCAATAAATGCCACTATAATCATGTCCCCAATATTTAATAAGGGTAGTTTAGTCATACTAGGTAATTTTGTATAGGATTTAGTATTTTCTTAATGGGCGTGGTAAAAATAGAAGAGACAATTATTATGGACCGGAGGGAGTAATAAAAAGTGCACCTCAAAAAACTGCATCGGACTCCAAACATAGACCAAAATATCATAAAATGCAAAAACTTCACTCCAAATGTGAGTTCATGCTAAATTCTTTTGTCTTTTCACAGTTTTTGTTACATCTAACCGCTAGAGTTTGTAAAATATTTGAAGGAGATTACAGATGTTATTTTCGGCAAAATTAAAGAACCAAAATTTATTAGAAATATTTTTAAGGGATCATCTTAAGGCCTCATTTATTTGCACTTAATGGAGCTCTGAATCTTAATTATTCAGACCTCAGACATTAAGTGCGTTTGATCTTAAAGTCTGAATATTAATTATTCAGATCTTAATCATTAAGTGTGTTTGGTTTTTTTTAATTTCACAACCACTTAATGAGTCTGAATATGTCTATATGATTAAGATCTATAACAGAGACTTAATTTCATTAAGATGTTATCATCCATACTCATTATTAACCGCCGCCTACTATTATCAACTATCACCATACCACCCACCCACCACCACCACCATCTTCACCTCCGCCGCCACCACCACCATCTTCACCGCCGCCGCCACCACCACCATCATCCTCAATTATAACCGCCACCATTATCGACTATCACCACCCACCATCTCTACCTCTTCCACCACCATCATTCTCAACTGAAACTAACACTCATCCGCCTCAACTACTACAGTTAATTACTCCATCACCATCAACAAACATAGTCGACACTACCCATCATTATAAACTATCACCACGCACTACCACCTTCCTCAATCACAACTACCACCACCCGCTATTATTAACTATCACCATCCACCACCACCATTCTCAATCATAATCGCTACCACTATTAATCGCCACTAGCTACTATCCTGAACCACTACCATCAACCAAAACTACCACCAACCATCGCCTCTAGTCGGCATTCACAAACACTACCGTTAGCCATCACCACCAGCAACTATTATAATTTTAAAAACTACATATTTTATTGATATAATATTAGATTAATTAGTATTTCGTATGAATTTTATGTTTATTAATTTTTAAATAAAGATAAATTTTATATATTTAAATGTTAAAAATCAAACAGTCTTATTAATCATTTAGTATTCGCATCTTAATATACATCTTAATATTTGGATGTGTATTCAGATTCAGATGTCTTAATCTTAATACACATCTTGATATTCAGATTCAGACGTCTTAATGTTTAAAAAAAAAAACAAAACAAATGAAGCCTAAATCTACCCCAACTATTTTTTTTTTTTTTTTGGCTTAACAGGAGAATTAGTAAGATTTAAGGTAAAAACAAATACTTAAAGACTTATGGTTGAAAACTCTAGAAACGGTCTCATAACGTTTAAGATAATTAAATCTTAAGGTCAAAGTGGACACCATATTTCTGGTTGATTATTAATGAGGAAAGGTGAATATTGTCAGCAGCAAGTGACCAAGTATCGAATATTTGAATCTAGTTTCCAAGTCTGCTCATCCTTCCAACAAAGGGGATGCATCAATTTGTGCATAATAAACGAAATAGACTTGATTTTCACTTTGATTTTCTTGATCTTTCTCTATCATTTTTCTTACAATTGGACATCCGAATAAATTAATTGCAGATTTATAGCAAAGGTCGGAATTTTCTTGCTTCAAGACCCTATATATTAGTCTAGATGCAAGGGTAATATCTAATTTCGGGATTAAATTTGAGATAAGTTTATCCCACGTTTGATTGGAATAAAATCGTGGTATAACTAATCTGATGATTAGTTATCCCGGATTGTAATATTTTTTTATTCCCATAACTACTCTGGGATAACTAATCCGGAATAACTAATTCCGAGATAATTAATCACGGAATAACTTGTTTCCCAACCAAACGACCCCTTAATAGCTTACTCGGTTAGCTATCGAGCTTTAACCTTGCTGGCCAAGTTTTGATTCTCCATGTAATCCACTTTCTCATTTCTCCTTCCCTTTTCCTTTATATATAATAATTATAAAAATAAAAATAAAAAGAAATTTACATGCAAGTTGGAACATTTTTCCAATATACTGAAATTAGTACGAAGAGTATAATATACGCCTAAGGTTTCTGATTGTTTTGTGCTCGTGAGAATCAAGTAATTAATTGCTTTTATTTAACCTTGTTTTCAAAATTATACTTATATGTTAAAGTAAACTGATGATAATATTAATGCGAGAAAAATAGAAAGTATAATCTTGTTTAGGCAAAAGATAATTTTATCAGTAGACTTGTGAATCTTTTAGCACAACATGCATCAAGATCTCTGTGTTTAGAATGACGATCGATGAACAAAATCTCTACTTCATAGTTCGAAAACATAAGAACATTAAATAAAAAATCTTTATCATGCATAGATCTTTGGAAAAGCAAAACCGGCATGAAAGTAGTTTACATTAGAAAAATATCTGTTTGGTGAGAAAATATGGGGCCAAAAAAGCCAAGAATTTGATACTATGAAGAAAGAAATCATGGGAATAGGGTTGAGAAGCATTACTTTATCTTTGAATGATACATATATCACTCTATCCATCTAACATTTTAATGTAATTTCTTTCACATGCAAATAGGCTCCACATCTCTTTGAAATTATTAGTATTTGTTTTTAAGAAATTGAAAAATAAATTTAATACTGTAGTACTACAACATTAGTGTTCCCAATGTGTCATTTAAAGATACAATATATATTAGCTGTTAAATAGTTGAGGAAGAGGGTGGCGGGGGCCATTCTGAGTATGCTGAGACACCGCCCACCAGGGCCCTACCTCCCTCCTCCTACATTACAATCTGCTTCATGCATGCTTTCTTCTTTTTCTTTTTTTAATGATTAATAATATAAGAATTGTTATGCAATGAATATTAATAAGGAAATTGTTATGATGCGAATAATAATATACATGGATGAACATCTTTATCTTTAGATATTCTTATACTCCACATGTATTGTTAATGCATGCGTCTTCTTATTATGCCCACATTCTATCCCATAAAATAGCACATAGAATTCTCATACTATAAGTTATACCCGAATTT
Organism: Nicotiana glauca; assembly: GCA_026770625.1. NCBI lineage: Eukaryota > Viridiplantae > Streptophyta > Magnoliopsida > Solanales > Solanaceae > Nicotiana > Nicotiana glauca. The sequence goes on from MU674711.1 coordinate 95,366, forward strand.
GTAATAAAATATTTGATTTCTGATATTAAGCTTTGAATTAGTTATGCTGATCAGTTTCATTTAGTGATGAAAACACACAATGTATTAGTTATACAGAGAATTTATTTTTGTTGCAAGATTTTATTCTGGGAACCAAATGTGTATTAAATAAAAGCACCAAGTCCTACATAATGATTAAAAGAAAAATCAAATTCAAATCAAACAATCCCTACATATTGCTCCCCTGATATGTAATTAAGGAGATCTGGAAATTATAATATTCTTTTTTTAATAACTTTGCAATTCAAATCAACTGTCATTGATCTTGCTGAAGAAATAATTCTCCAATTTTTTCCAAGAGCTTATAAGTTACTATTTTATTTTCTCTTACCTTTTTATTTTGTGACGTTCAATCGAATGAGTAACCATTAAGGTGGCAACCGGCAAGGAATGGCCTGTATAATATTATGGCTGATATTTCGGATCTTTCAATTGCCAGTTGACTGCAAGAAAATTCCCAAATTTTGTGGCATAATGTGAGCTTTGAGAATATCTAATTTTAGCTCGTTTCTAATTCTCCTACAAATACTAATATTTGGATGAGTTTTAGTTATTTGTACATTATTATTTGCATTTCTTTATTAAAAATACCAAAAAAATATTTATAACCTTTTATTAGTGTATTTTAGTTTGCATCTTTAAATTATATATCCAAAAAAAACAAAAAAAAAATTATTTCAACTTGTACATTACTAAAGAAGACCATTAATTTCATTAGAGGAAAAAGGGTTTGGACTAGTATATTTTAGCAATTTTTACGCCCTATAGAAAACCTTAGTACTCTATTTATTTTAAATAAATACCATTTTAAAATATTACATCCTATAGATACCTTTTATACTTTATAGCCAAATATCTAATTATAGTTACATCCTAAATTTAAGGCACCATATATGCTAAATAATCTATGGTGCCTATTTTAAGTTACCTTGTCATTCTTCACCTTCATAAACGATTACTATATTGAGATTTCTTTCTTCTCTTTAACCAGTTCCTAAGCTGAAGCCTCGTCTTACATATTCTTGCATTCCCTTACAAGTTTTCCTGATGGCCTTCTGCCTATTTGTGCTTTCAATATATTACTTTTGGTGTTTATAAGCAACTACGGTGTTCTAGCTGCCATTTTACTCAAAGAAGATGGTGTTTCGTTCCGAGGGGGCTGACCAGCCGGAATTAATGGTTGGCCGCTGGCCGGTAAAGCCATAAGGCTGTTTCTCTCTCTAGATCACCCAAATTGCTTATTTGTATTCAGTTGTATTCGAATGTATATTTCAGTTGTATTCACATGTATTCCGCAGCATTCATTTATATCTTTTACATGTATTAAAAAGTTATGCGTATTCTCTTGTAATCAGTTTTAATCAGTTGTATTTAACTATTTTATTCAGCAGTAGTTAGTTGTATTCAAGTGTTTTATACAACTGTATTCAGTTGTAGTTAGTTATATTCAACTATTTTATTCAGCAGAAGTTAGCTGTATTTTGTTGCATTTAAGAGGTTTATTCAGATGTATTTTGTTGTATTCAAGTGTTTTATTCTGATGAATTAAGTTGTATTTTATTGTATTCAACTGTATACAGTTCTACTCAACTGTATTATTCATATGTATTTCTCTTTATTCAGCTATAATCTTTATTATGTATCTTACAAATACAGATTAATAAGGGATCATTTTAGTTCGTTGAGTTAAATTAGGAGAATATCATGTGATTTATTTTTCTTCCGTTTTAACCAGTTTAACCTTCCAGATTTTGCGCAGATACGTTAATGTATTTAACGTTAATGTCGCTTGAATACAGCTAAATATATGTCAAACTTAGCTGAAATTCCACTTTTTACGCCTTTTTATTGTATTAATGAATACAACAGCTTAAATACATGAAATACATTGTATAAAAACATAAAAGGTATCTATAACACGTAATATAGCAAAGGGTATCTATAAATGGCTAATTAGACCTAAAAGATGGTGCTTTATGAAAAATTCTCTATATTTTAATTAAAAATGTGCCAAAATTGGCCCAAAATTTGAGCCCAATTCGGCCATACCCGGTCCATTAGGTGGTTGGCCAAGAAAGATCTCAAAACGACGTAGTTTTGACCTGAAACTACGTCGTTCTGGTTAACTGCCAAAGACACAATCTCACCCATCATTCCCTCATGATCCAATGGTCATTATCTATCCCCTACCCCAAGTATATAAAGACTAAAATCCCCAAAAAATTGCCTTATTTTCCCCCTTAACTCCTCTCTTCTTACTCTCTCTTCTCTCTCCATGGTCCTCTCCCCACGCCGCCCAATGCCACCTGCCGGAATTCGCCACTGGCGGCGGCCAATCTCCAATCTACCCTAAATTTCACCACTTCTTCCACTCAACCTCCTCTCAATGAATCTGAACCCCAAAATCCTATAACCCTTCTCAATCTCCGTAGATCTAAGCTTAACTGTAACCCTAGTTGCCGTCCACCACCCAAACTAATTTTACACCACCGGCCTCCTCTCACCCTCCTCTTCTCCATTCCCCACCACAAAACCTTCCAAACCCCTCAAAAATCTGACAAGTTTTGTCCAGCCACCGTCGACCACCCTACTGCCGCCGCTTCGGCAGTCGCCCAGCTTCCGTCTAGCAAAATACGACCCTTTAGTCTCTCTTTCTCCTTGACACAGTGCTGGACTCAACTTGGTTCGCCATAGTTCGTGTTTTTTCAGCATTTGTCATCGAGAAAAAGAAGCGTGGAGGTCGATTCGTCATCTAGATGTGTGGTACTACTGATTTGGAGCACGAGCGTTTAGGTAAAATGCTAATCCCTTGTTCATCGATTTTATTTTCTCCTTTATTGACTGATTTTAGATTTTTAGTTTAATTTAAGTTTTTTTAGTTTTTCTTTTCTAAATTGTGTTGATCATATGTTTAGTTTCTTTCATAACTGCAGCTTGGTTGTGCTCGTTATCGATTCTCTTAATACTTGTATTAGCTCTATTCGATTTTTGATTCATGTGATGAATTTGATTGAAGTTCGAATTAGCAAGTTAATTTGTATTGTTGTTGATAAATTCAGAAAATTAGATGGGTTTGATCATGACTTAGGGTACTAGTAGCTTACTTTTGACTAGTAGGGTGGCTGAAATGAAATTTTCTTTCCTTGCTTATGCTATAGCAGATTTTCAGGCTGTCCTTTCACCTTTTGGACAACCTCTGAACATTGTTTAGCATACAAAGTCAGTTTCTTTTTGGAAAGATTTTTGGTGAATCAAAATCATCCCAAAAAGTGGCTTACTTTGCCTACTTAAGGGCTGCCCTTTCTTCATTTTGAGGGGGACTCCATCACACTTCCATACATCTTTAGAATTGCTTGAACACAAAAAACCATAAAAAATTCATCAGGTGAACACATGAAAAGTATGCTAAAATCATGAGTTTTTGGTTGAGTCTTAGAGTGCAAAATCTTTCAAAAATATATAAAAGTCTTAGAGTTTGATTTTTGAGTTCCTTCTCCTAAAGAATCACTACAGTTAGTGAGATTTCTGGGTTGTTTTAACACGGATTCAGTGCTGGTTGTTGTTGTTATTTTTTTCTGCTATTTCTGCCATTGTTTCTGCCCACCTCACTAATATTTATTCTTTTGCTATCCAGGTAATCCTTTAAGACTTGCAATGTATATCTTTTCAGCAATGGGAACAACTTGAACCTGCTGCATCATTTAAATGTGTTTGATGTGATGAAAGTTTGACAACAAAAGAGCTTGGATGTTATTGTTATGTAGCATGTAATAACGTAAATATAGTCCTTTATAATACTTGAATATCGAGTTGTCAATTTTTGAATGTGATATGTAAGTTGTTTATTGAATTTTAAGCATGTTTTCAAGCTATTGTATCTGAGTAAAAATGCTAAGTATGTCGTGAATGACTTTAGGTGTATAACACATAGCATGATTTCGTGTTAGTTGCTGAAATTTCACTGCCAATATATGCTTCTAGGAATGTTGTAATAATATCTTTGTGAATCTGGCCATTTTGCCGGATTTGTAAAAGTGGCTATTTTTGTAAAGTGGGCGTTTATATAATTGTGACTATGTAGTTTAGTGGTCATGAATGCAGACTAAGTAAAGAGATAAGATTGTATCAACTCTGGGCCTTACAGAATCAAATAAAAGCTGACCCATTTACCTTTAAACATCAAAATTACTCATTTTCTTCTATATAGCATTGGGCCAAATAAAATTCATTTCTTCGCCTATTTTTAATAATAATTCAGCTAGCCCATATTTTTAGTAATGCTAGGTGGGCCAATAATATTCTAGTATACTAGATTCCCATTCTCTAATGAATCATTAAACTAACTGAGCGCCTTGAAATAGCCAAATCTAAGGCTACCCTTTTCTTTTTGTAAATTGATACGTCGGCCCAACTATATATATATATATATTTGTTTAGTCAACTAACCTCGATAAAAATAAAAAAAATTCTTTTACGAGATAACTTAGTCTTTGTTTTATAATTAATTCAAACGGTAGGCAATTAATAGATATGTTTTAACTTCACAGAATCGCTTGCGTAGCGTGATGTTTAACATTTAATCAATTAATTTAATAATCTCATGCCATATCCATTGCGTGGCGCGATAGCTAACCTTCCTTTTAATAATCTTCAAGAATTAATTTTCTCAAATGTAATAATTTCTAAAAAAAAGTACTACAAATAATTGATTGTTATGATTTCTGATTCGCTTATGAGGCGCAATTATGATAAGTTAATTAATTTTATTATTTGATCACGCATTCGCTTGCGTAGCGTGGTTACAACAACGTAATATTATCCAAATCATTTATTTTAATAATTCCAATAATCAAAAAATAAAAACGGATAGGTGAACATAGAAATCCAATAAAGCATAGTTTATCCAAAATTAATTTAAGCCAAGTTTCAAGTCAATATAGCGACCGTGCTAGAACCACGGGACCCCCAAAAATGCCTTACTCCCCGGTCGACAGAATTCCTTACCCGAACTTTATTTTCGCAGACCGATATAAAAGAGTCAAATCTTCATTTGAATAGGGATTCAAATAAATGGTGACTTGGAACACCCAAAAAAATAATTCTAAGTGGCGATTCTGAACAATAATATAATCCCCATTTCAAAATTGGCACTTTAATTGGAAAAACTCTTTAACCCACAACAATCCATAACATACACATATTCTTTTGGGGTGAAAAAAGGGGTGTGACAGCTCTGGTGACCCCGCTGGAGAATAACCAGAATTCGAGCTTGTACATGTTGACTTTTTTTTTTGGCTTTATTAATTTTGTATATATTATGATTTATTTGTACAATGTGCTACCTGTTCGATTTTTACCGTTTTGATATTGTTGAACTGTACATATAAACTGTTTTCTCACGCACTCCCTCTAAGTCTTCTTGAAATTAAAAATTAAGTATTTGCTTGACATAGCCTACTTTGTTTGAGATAGCCAAGGTGTTTGTCACCCGGTGAAGGATTTTTAGTCACATGTTTTAGGCAGGGAGCACCACCAGCAAAGCCGAAAAGCAATGCTATCGGTACGTTGAACCTCCTCGGCTCGAGTTGTCCACTCGAGTAAGCCAGTCTAGATACCTTCTCCAATAAGATTTAACCCTAGAAGAACAAAACTCATGACGAATATCCCTAGTAGGTTTGCTTTATTTGCATCACGTGCATTTGACTTAGCGAAACTCATCACAGGGGCTGGGTCCGTATAAGACAGGTATCTTCTTTGAGACCATCATGTTCACGTATGTGCTACTTTATACATCATTTGGAAGGTTTACTTGCATTATCGACCGGCTTTTAAAAAACTTTAGTGTAATTACTAAAAAAGAAAAAAAAAAGAATAATTCTCCTAGTTTAGTGCAAATAAATATTTTTTTAAAGATAATTTTTTTTATATATATATATATATATATATATGTAGTCTGGTGTGAGTTGTAAAGATTAATTTGTTTTTAAAAAAAGGGAAAAAGTACCCAGTTTTACCGAACTACGCGGGTTTGATTCTCACCGGATGTGAGATACCTAGGCAACCTCCATCGGATTCAGCTCACATTTTTCAAAAAAAAAGGGGAGCATAAAATTGCGCATCTGCATAAAATTTTTGAGAAAAAAAAAAAGCCTATTTTGGTCACCTTTTTACTGTCTTGCCCTCATGATCCGGGTGTTTTACCAAGACAGCCTTAAAATCTTCCTGGAAAGTGCCGAAGGACCATTTTTGTAAAAATAGTTACTTTATTCATATTTATTCACCTTTTACCATTTTGCCCTTATATCTGGTCATTTTTGTCGAAGCAGCTTTAAACCTTTCCGGAAGTACCGAAAGGCTATTTTTGCAAAAGTAGCCATTTTTATCTAGTTATATTTGTTGAGATAGCTTTTGAGCAAAGGGTCATTTTCGTAAAAATAGTTTTTATTTATTATTTTGTCTATTTTTATTATTTTGTTCCTGTGTTTGGTTGTTTTTGCCGGGACATCCTTTATGCCTTCTACGGAAGTATCAAAGGGTCGTCTTTGTAATAATATCCATTTTTCGCTTTTATTATATCAATTTTTGTGTCCGGTAATTTCAAAATATATATTGTCATAAAAATAAATCGTCCTAAATTGGCCAAAAAATAAAATAAAATAATGAATGATCATAATTTGCATATAGTTTAAGTAAGTCCTAACCCTTTTTATCTTATTCCTAGGATCACCATGAGTTCTCCACAAAGAAGCAGTCAGAAAAGGGTAAGGGACGAGATACCTCCTATGTCTTGATCTGAGATAAGATCCCGAGTAGTATCTGTAACTGGTGGGCTAGTTTTGCTACATGGGAACGAAATCGAGTATTTAAGAACCTCAAGTTCCTCACAAACATCATGGGAATTAAGACCAAAAGAGATTTAATCGAGGCTCTAGTGGGTTTTTGGGAGGCCGCAAACAATTTCTTCAGGTTCAAAGATTGTGAAATGACGCCCACATTGGAAGAATTAGGTGGGTTCACCGGATTAGGAAGAGACCTTCGTGGGAAAAAGCCTACTGCTCCGAGAAAAGTTGGTGTGAACAAATTTTTAAAGAAGTTATGTCTCCGTCAAATTCAAATGATTTGCTTAAACGAAGGTTAGGTTCCGTTAGAATATCTCTATGACAGGTTTGCGGACGAGAAAGGATTCTCGGGCATAGAATTCGTCAACCAGTTGAGTTACGACGCTTGGAGGGAGGTGAGAATATTTGCGTTCATAATATCATTTCTAGGGATCATGGTCTTTCCAGAGCGTGGTGGGCGCATCAGAATTCCATTGGTTGCGGTAGTCTCGTATTTGCAAAGTAGCAATGTCACGACCCTAGTTCACCAATCGTGAACTTGTCATGATGGCACCCAGTCTTCGCGACTAGGTAAGCCTAATACAATTGCAGAATTTATCAATCTTTACGAAACAACAAAACAAATGATGAATAACATAGGAAAATGTACTGAGTGCCGCCTGGCACATACACTTCAACTCAAATACTGAAATACAACCTCCAAGACCCAGAAACTCACGGGCAAACACAGGCTAAAGAATTTAAACTATGGCTCTATCATCTAGAAATATCCATACAACCGAACAAAAATGAAATGAGCTACTATCTATAAGGAAGAGTAGAATGAGACTCTTCGGATCTGTGGACGCGGCAGATACACCTCAAAGTCTCTGAATATCACTCCCGGATCACTGATAATGTGCTGGACCGTAAGTACCTGGATCTGCACATGAAAAAAAACATTCGCAGAAGAGGCATGAGTACACCACAGCGGTACTCAGTAAGTGCCAAGCCTAACCTCGGTGGGGTAGTGACGAGGAAGGCCAGGGCCCTACTGAGAAAAATATAATAATCAGTATGATAATGAGGACACAATATGAGTATAATCACAACAGAAATCTAACAAGAAAATAAGTAAAACAGTAACAGAGAACAAACACAATCTATGAATAGAGATACAAGCCACAACCGGATATTTATCATCGGGGATCTCCTGGCATCCCGAGAATCTCTTGGTACCCTAAATAAATCGTTCGGGGATCTCTTGGTATCCCGAGGATCTCCTGGTATCCTCAATAAAAATTCTAGGATCTCTTGGTATCCTCAATAATAATTTGGGGATCTCTTGGTATCCTCAATAAATAATCATTTCTGTGCTAGAGATCTCTTGGTATCCCGACTCTCAGTCTTAGAACATAACACATGCAGGGGGATCTCCCGGGAATCTAACCCGTAGTCCCAAATATAAATATGCAGGGGGATTTTTCGGGAATCGAACCCGTAGTCCCAAATATAAATATGCAGGGGGATCTCCCGGGAATCGAACCCATAGTCCCAAATATAAATATGCAGGGGGATCTCCCGGAAATCAAACCCGTAGTCCCAATGTAAATGCACAACCAAAATCAGAGAATATTCAGAAATTAAAGTGTAACAATACAAAGCAACAAATAATTATGGCCTAACATGCTCCATGTAATTTCAATTAAGGCAAATTAAGCAAATAAGCAATTTGGAGCAACTAGCATACTTTTCTATATCGGCATAGGCTATAATAGCAAGTAGAATAAAGCAAATATGAAAGAAACTCGGTTCAAATATTTTAAGTAAAAATTCGGGGTTTCAACAATTTGCTCAAGTACGCGCCTGTCACCTCACGTACAAGGCATTCAATTACCAAATATCACATCCTAAGGGACAAAGTCCCCCACACAAGGTTAGACAAGCCACTTACCTCGAAGAAGTATAAGTCAACCTGAAATCACGCCCTTGCCACGATTATTCGACTCCAAATGGCTCAACTCTGGGATTATCCCCCGTTAATGATACTACAATGTTCCAATATACTTAAATAACTTCAATCTACAATACAACATTAAATAGGACCAATATTAGTAACAAATTCCATAACTTATGCCATTTAGGCATATTATCAAACACCTAGTAGGTATAAATCTTTCCAGCTCATATCTATAGTATTGGTTCATCCAATTATCACTATAAACCAACAATTCATCCCACTATTTTTCTTCCATAATTTATACTCCTAACAT
>MU674711.1:125673-145330 GCA_026770625.1 Nicotiana glauca
ATCTTATGAGGTAAAATACACTCAACTGGAGAGGACGTGTTGTGCTTTGACCTGGGTAGCGCAGAAGTTGAAACATTACTTGTCAGCATATACCACTTACCTCATCTCATGGTTGGATCCATTGAAATACATTTTTCAGAAGCCCATGCCCACAGGGAGGCTTGCTAAGTGGAAAATCCTGCTCACAGAATTTGATATTGTATATGTGACCCGTACTGCGATGAAAGCACAAGCAGTGGCTGATCACCTAGCAGAGAATCCAGTTGATGATGAATATGATTCGTTGAAAACATATTTTCTTGATGAGGAGACAATGCATATCGAGGAATCGGAACAAGATGAAAATCATGGGTGGAAGTTATTCTTCGATGGAGCTGCCAATAACAAAGGCGTTGGGATAGGAGCGGTACTTATTTCAGAGACAGGGCAACATTACCCTGTTACAGCTCAGCTTCGCTTTTACTGCACCAATAACATGGCTGAATACGAGGCTTGTATTTTAGGGTTGAGGATGGCTATAGACATGGGTGTTCAAGAGATCTTGGTCATGGGTGACTCGGATCTTTTGATACACCAAATTCAGGGAGAATGGGAGACACGAGATTTAAAGCTTATACCGCACCGGAAATGTTTACATGAACTATGCCAACAGTTTCAGTCAATAGATTTCAAGCACATTCCAAGGATTCATAATGAAGTTGCTGACGCTTTGGCCACTTTGCGTCGATGTTGCATCATCCAGATAAGGCTTATGTAGACCCATTGCAGATTCAGGTCCGAGATAAGCATGCCTATTGTAATACGGTGGAAGAAGAGCTTGATGGTGAGCCATGATTTCATGATATCAAAGTATACCTCAGAATGGGAGTATATCCGGCACAGGCCACGGGGGAGCAAAAGAGAGCTATTAGATGTTTGGCAAGTGGATTTTTCTTCAGTGGAGGAGTTTTGTACAAAAGAACTCCAGATCTTGGTTTATTGAGGTGCATGGATGCTAAACAGGCTATAATTATCATGAACGAGGTACACGCAAGAGTTTGTGGACCTCATATGAGTGGGTATGTGTTGGCAAAGAAGATTCTCCGAGCAGGTTATTATTGGCTTACTATTGAACGGGATTGTATCAGTTTTGTGCGCAAATGTCATCAATGCCAAGTACATGGAGATTTGATCCATTCTCCACCATCTGAGTTGCATACAATGTCGGTACCATGGCCCTTCGTTGCTTGGGGGATGGATGTCATTGGGCCGATCGAGCCAGCAACATCTAATGGGCACAGGTTTATTCTAGTAACCATTGATTACTTCACTAAGTGGGTTGAGGCGAAAACTTTCAAATCAGTGACCAAGAAGGCGGTGGTTGATTTTGTGCATTCAAATATCATTTGCCGGTTCGGAATCCCGAAAGCGATTATTACAGACAATGGTGCGAATATCAATAGCCATTTGATGGCGGAGACATGTCAGAAGTTTAAGATCACGCACCGCAATTCCACTCTGTATCGTCCTAAGGCGAATGGAGTAGTTAAGGCAGCTAATAAGAACATTAAGAAAATACTTCGAAAAATGGTGGAAGGATCCAGGCAGTGGCATGAGAAATTACCTTTTGCTTTGCTAGGATATCGCACTACTGTTCGCACTTCGGTAGGGGCGACTCCTTATTCATTGGTGTACGGTACAGAGGCAGTGATACCTGTAGAAGTTGAAATACCCTCCCTGCGGATTATTGCTGAAGCAGAAATTGATGATGATGAGTGGGTCAAAGCCCGTTTGGAACAATTGACTTGATTGACGAAAAGAGATTGGCACCAGTATGTCATGGACAATTATACCAACGGAGAATGGCGAGAGTTTATAACAAGAAAGTGCATCCACGGAAGTTCGAAGTAGGGCAATTGGTGTTAAGGCGTATCTTACCTCACTAGTCTGAAGCAAAAGGAAAGTTCGCTCCTAACTGGCAGGGGCCGTTTGTTGTAACACGAGTGTTGTCTAATGGTGCATTGTATCTAACAGATGCAGAAGGGAAATGTATAGAAATGGCTATCAATTCTGATGCAGTCATGAGATATTATGTATGATTTCTTTATCTTTATGTACCTGATTGTATTTGACATGTTTTGAGATTGAAATGACGAAGGCATTTTGTTCTGCTATCCAAACACTTTATCCTTTGTTAGCCTTTTCAACCTTATTATATTTTCTTTCGTATCCCTCATTCGGAATCAATAAACAAAAACTTAAGAATCAAGCGGGGAAATTAAGCAGAGAAACAAGAGAAAAATAGTGGAAATGAAAAGAAAAGAAAAGAAAAGAAAAGAGAAAAAAATAAGAAGAAAAGAAAAAAAAAGAAGAAAAGAAAGAAAAAGAGAAAAGACAGGAAAAGAAATGAAAAAGAAAAGAAGAATGGAAGGAAGGAAACATCACAACAACAAATGTAGTTAGCTGAACTACGTTTGACTTGATCCCGAAAGGGTATGTAGGCAGCCTCACTGAGGTTCAGTCACAACAAAAGAAAAATCCAAGAATCCCTAAGAATGAAACCGGGGCAGAAGTTATGGTTGTTGCGAGAGATATTATTTCGAAAGTTGAAATTTTGAACCCACATTGAGTTATTTTGAGTCTTTATACCCTTCTTTCTAAACCCATCCAAAAGCCATATTACGGTCCAAAGAAAGACCTTCTGATCAATTTTAAGAAATGCCAGTACAAACAGGTAAGGTGATTCATGTCATGGACAACACTCTGATGCCAGAAGGAAAATGGTGAAAATGAGAGAGTCTTGTTGGTGAAAATCCTCACGGGCACCGTAAGGCGAAGTGAGTTTGAGAGACATTAAAAATAAGAGAGTCTTATTGGTAAAAACCCTCACGGGCACCGTAAGGCAAAAGTGTGTTTTTCAGATGGGCAAATGAAGGAAGTCTGTAGTTAAAAGCTGTTTTTGAAACATGGCAAAATAAGCAAGGTTTGGGTTTTGGTGAAAGTCGGTTGTGAAAGTATGGAACAGTAAATGTGAAAATTGATAGTTGATTGGTTGGACGGACTAGGCTGGTTAATCCAAAATGCATGGCACGATCAATGGTACCAACGGTTCCACCCAGATAAGTCCTATCCTTTTTCTTTTCATTTCAATTCATTAGTTTTCAGAATCTTTCTATCCTCAAAAACCTTCGAGATCATTGCATTTCATTCTCTTTAAGTCTGTCTATAAGACATTTCAGTGTCAGTTCAATTCAAAACGAAAGAAGGATGTCAAGACTAACTACAAGGTTCCTAGTTGTATGGCATAACAAGGTTGGGAAATAGCAAAGAAAGTAAGGCAAAAAGGACCAATGGGAATCCCATCATTTAGGGTAATCCGATAAGTATGAGGGAGAAGCAAAGTTTCACAAGAAAGGGACAAAAACACAAAACAGTAATATGAGGAAAGACATTGGGGTCATCAAGATCAGAGGGTTAAAAGTCAGCCAGGAAATCATGGAAAGTCAAAGCAAGTCCAAAGAAGCAAGTCAGAGCAAAGTCAGAAGCGGGAGCATGGCCAACAAGAATGCCAGCAACTAACCACCATTTTATATTAACAAATCTTTCTTTGATTAAAACAGGGGCCGAAAGAATTTTTCTTTGTAAGCAGAAGCCCACCTGGATAACAAGGGAATAGTTTTCAAAGCCAGCGAGCAGGAGCCCACCTGGATAACAAGGGAATGCTTTCCAAAGCTAGCAAGCAGGAGCCCACCTGAAAAATAAGGGAATACATTTCAAACGCAGCAGTCAGGCACCCACCTGAAGAACAAGGGAAGTATAATGCAAGTCTTATCTTTCAAGTTTAATATTCGGTAACACAACGCGCCCAATTATCAAACTGGGGCAGAAAATTTTCTTCCTTTTGTATGATAGTTTGCAAGAAGGAGCCCACCTGGAGAATAAGGGAATATCTTTCAAATTTAGGAAGCAGGAGCCCACCTGGAGAACAAGGGAGTATCTTTCAAATTTAGCAAGCAGGAGCCCACTTGGAGAACAAGGGAATATCTTTCGAAATTAGCAAACAGGAGCCCACCTGGAGAATAAGGGAATATCTTTTCAGATGCAGCAAGCATGAGCCCACCTGAAGAACAAGGGAATATCTTTCAAATTTAGCAAGCAGGAGCCCACCTGGATTAGCAAACAGGAGCCCACCTGGAGAATAAGGGAATATCTTTTCAGATGCAACAAGCAGGAGCCCACCTGAAGAACAAGGGAATATGTTTCAAATTCAGCAATTAGGCATCCACCTGAAGAACAAGGGAAGTACAATTCAACTTTAACTGTCAATTTCAATATTGGATAGCATGTTGTACCCAATTACCAAATCGGGGCAGAATTTTTTCTTTGTTTTTGTCTGTTTGTTGCAATCAGGAGCCCACCTGGAGAACAAGGGAATCCATTTCAAAAGTTCAGCAATCAGGAGCCCACCTGGAGAACAAGGGAATCCATTTCAAAAGTTCAGCAATCAGGAGCCCACCTGGAGAACAAGGGAATACTTTTCAAGAGTCAGCAACCAGGAGCCCGCCTGGAAAATGGACACATATTTCAAATGGCAACAATCAAGCATCATTCGGAGGAATGGTAAAAACATCGCCAATCACAATTCAAGACAACAACAAGAATCCCATCAGAAGAATACAAGATACAAGTTCAAGGCGACAAAAAAGCAAGTTTGAAGACATAGATAGGACTTTATATAATTCATAGCTTAGGCTAGCTTCTTTTTATCTTGACACGGTGTAATAAGGAAGACAGCGAGCAATAACAGTAGCAACAGCAATGAAATCACAGCTCCTGGTAGTCCCAGCTACCAGACATTCCTGAACTACACTGACCTGATTCCTGTTTAGCCCGGGATATGTAGGCAACCTCTGAAGCAGGATGCGGTCAAAACTTTTCAAAATGATTCATGACGGAATATTTGAACGGGCAAAAATTGCTCGTATTTGCTCACTTATCTTTGCCCGAAAACTTTTCATGTTTCCGAGCAAAGAAGGGCAGCTGTGAGCACGTGATTTTTGCCCAATATATGAATTATTCCCAAAAAAATTCAGACAAAATGATTTTTTTTTGTTTTTACAATTTTTGTGAATTTTGTGTTATTTTTTGGTAATTGTTGCATTTTATCTGTGCATCTTAGTTCGTACAAAAAATAAAAAATATGCATTTGCATTTAGGATTTAATTTCATATTTTAGGATTAGTTAAGAGTTAATTTGTTTAAAAACAAAATAGGAGGAAAATAATAAAATGATACTTTTTACATTTTTAGTTTAAATTTGTATTAGTTTGCATTTAATTAGGAATTAATTAGGAAATTTAATTTTAATGCAATTTGATTGCGGTGGTTATTTTAGCATTTTTATAAAATCAGAAAAAATAAAATATACAAAAGTACAAAAATGAAAGAAAAACAAAATTAAAAGGAAAAACAATTAAAAAAATGAAATGATCTTAATAAGAGACTAAAAATTGGGCCCATTGAACAAACCCCCCGCCCAAACGGATCACGCCCCAGCCCAGTAGCCTCGACCCGGTCCAGCTCTTCAATAAGCCAAAACGACGTAGTTTTGGGGTCGTTTAATCTGAGCCGTCGAGGTTGATCAATCGAACAGCTCAGATCTAATGACCCTTTAATATACAATGGTCCGAACGAGCCCCTACCCCCATCGTCTCCTTCATACCCCATTCTTTCAAAACCCTAGCCCCAGCCGCCCTCATTTCCCCACCAACGGTGATGGCAGCGCCGACTCCGTTCGGCCCCAAAAATACACTGGTGACCCTCTTCGATCTCCTCTTTTTAACCATGCACCCGTTTTCCCTCAAATCAGTTCCCACCGGCTCGAATCTTCATTTAAAGATTCCGGCCAAAACGAGAATTACGCCAATGGATGCCAAAATCATACCCTGGCACCGTCTCAGCCTTCTCATGCCATATCTCCATCTCTTTTCCTCCGAATCGAACTCAAGGGCTTCGAATCTTGATCCGAAGTTGAAGAACCCTAGCCACCGCCTTTAAATTCCAGTAGCGGCGCCGTTTTGTTTTCCACCAGGGGTCCGTCTTCGTGATAGATTCCATGTCATAGCAGCTTAAGGACCCTTAATATTTCGATGTTTGTTCGAATCAGGCTTTTGGGAGATTTTCAAGATTGAGGGCTTTCCATAGTAAGTTTTTTTTAGCTTTATGATTTTATTAGCTGAATCCTCATTTGTTTCCCCGTATACCCTTTTGTCTTAATCAGTGAGTTCTTTGTCCAAATCCGTCTTTATTTCTTTTCCATTTTTCTCGTGCTAAGGTAGATTAATACCATGATTTCTGCTTCATAATTAATTGATAACATAGGACTGTTTCTTAATTTCGCCATTAATTCGCATTAGTTTTATTCAAGTGCTGTGGGTATAGTTTAGTCAATCATCTCTCACTGATTCTGTAATTGTTATTTCTAGGATGAACTTTCTATTTTGAATTCTGCCATTGCTGTCTCGATTCGTATTCTGATTATGAATAGGGTTTCTGATTATTTATTTACAATTTGACTTGAGTTCTGATTTTAATTTGATTATCTGGTTAATAAGTCTTAAGTAATCTCATTTAAGTTTTGTTCTCTAGTGTTGTTATTAGTTGGTTTTAATTTGTTTAGTTTAGTTAAATCAGTAATTGCTATCAATAATGCCTTAGTTCAGTTGCTTAGTTTAAATTAGTTGTTATGAATGGTTATAACTGTTAGAAGTTTAACTATGGTAAAAGGGTTGGGATTTGTTTGAGATAAGGCTGGTAATTCTAAGAGTAAAGTGGGGGCACTTTTGAAATAGCAAAATAGGTTAGTGGTAATTTCAGCTTAGTTTCAAGGGTAGTATGGGTAATAAAAAGGGTAGTTTAATTAAACATAGTAAGTTTCAGAATGAAGTGAGGGCAGTATAGGAATTATAATAGGTTTAGAATCTTCTAGATTGGGCTCTAGTATAGATTTTAGCTAAATAGGTGTAGTTACTTGTTTAATAAGTCAGAAAACAAGGGGTAGGAATGTAAATAAAGTAGGGACTAATGAGCAAAATAAAAATCTGAAGCTGCACCCTAGAATTTTCTATAAATAGGCATTCATTTTCCTTGTTTGACAAGTTTTAGAATCCAAAAAACTCCCCCAAAATATCTGCCAAATTCCAGATCTGAAAATTCAAATTTCAGATCACAATTCCCTCTTCTAGGTCTGAGTTCATTACAAAAAATCTAAAAACAATAAAAATAAGTAGAAAACCGAAAAGTTACTATTCCATTGACAATTCTAGATCACTTGCTATGTTCAGCTGTTGTTTTTTCACAATTTTAGCCAGTTTTGTTTAGCTGAAGCTCTGTAGGTATGTTAGCATCGATTTTGAGTGGGTTTAAGTTCAGTTGAATCATTTTGATCAAACTGAATGTTGTTATTTCTGTTGCTATGATTCTGGATATTAATTGAAGAAATTTGACTCAAAAATCATCCTTGTGCTCCTGAAATTTGACTGCTAAAATTGTTGTTGCTACACTGCTTTAGTAAAATTCATTCCTCTCACACATTTTCTTTGCTTTTCAGGTATATACTGCAAATCCTTCTGTAATCTCAAGTTCAAATATGGAATAAATGCACTTGGATTCTGTTTCAGCCTCCTATGTCTCTCTTATACTTAGTTTGAAGTTTTAAAATTCTGTCTGTTAGAAAAATCATGTAGATCTGGACTGTTAATTAGTATCATTTGTGATTTAAAGTTATGATGAACTGTTAAGCAGATTGTTATAACAGATTGTTACTCATAGACTGTTTGAAAGTTACAAATTGTGAAAACTGGAACTTAGTGTAGTTTAATGTCGTATGAATTGATGAAAAGTTAGTGTGAATGTGTTGATAAAGGATTATGAATGATAAACGTAATTGCTTGATCTGGTTGTTGTTTCTGTTTCACATGTGTAGGGCTTGTAGTTGACATGGTCTATACAAAGCTAGAACTCATAATTGGTTAATCAAATTGTTGTGTCAATATAAGGATTGGTTAATTAGTTTAATTTTTTCAAGTTAAAATGATTTTTGTATTGGTCAAATGGTTGTTGGCTTTCAACTTTGAGTAGTTGAACTGATTCGTATCTAAAGTTTATACTCATCTCTAGTAGTATGAATAATTAGAATAATTTTTAAGTCCAAAATTAACTTCCACCATTTAGAAAAATACCTCAGTCCCTGATGCTATTATGTGAGGTTATAACCTTGGTCAGTTGTGAATTTGGATTAAAACACAGGTCTTGGTTCTGGATTCAAGCTGAAGCCCAAAAGTTGCCTTGTTAAATCGATTAATGCAATTGGGCCCTAGCTGATGATGAATAGCCCATTTCTAAATACAATTGATCTCAAAAATTCTAGATATAAAGAAAACAAGTTTGCTATAAGTCAAAATTATTCTACAAATTAAATCTGGAATATGGAAAATTAATCCATAAATATAAAATTGGGTCTTGAGTTAGGTAGCGGGTTCAAGCTAAAAGGTTTTACCCTTTTGTTTGAATCCGGACTTGAATTCGAGATTCGAATTTATATTCGTGGATTAATTGACTCTTAGAGACAAAACAAAAATAGAAATTTAGTTACTTTAGTTTGGCCTTTAATAATAAAAAAATGAGACGAGCCTCGCCAAATCAAAATATATAATTGCGGGGCCCTCATTAATTACTTAATTTAAAATACTTAGAATTCGGGGCGGGCCGTTTAGCGAACTTCACGGCTTTCCCAAAAGATAACAACACGTTAGTCTCTTTAGATGCGATTCTAATAAAATTACATTCCTAAATTCAGGTGTGCATTTCATGCAACCCAAATCCAAATCCGAAAATATTGAATAAGAATGTATCAAGGATCCGGGTGCTTTTCATGTGACGTGATCCAAAAATACGTTCTTAAACGATGTTCACCTTCTTAAATAAAACAATGATAGATAAAAGTGGTAAAATAACTTTAAAATTGCATGATAGGCATAACATGTATTAAAATCAAATATTTTAGCCAAATATAGCAGTTGAGCGACCATGCTAGAACCACGGAACTCGGGAGTGCCTAACACCTTCTCCCGGGTTAACAGAATTCCTTACCCGGATTTCTGGTTCACGACTGTTAAACCGAGTCAGACCTTTTCCTCGATTCGGGATTCAAACCGGTGACTTGAGACAACATAAATCTCTCAAGTGGCGACTCTGAATTTCTTAATAAACGAATCCCGTTTCGATTGTCCTTTAATTGGAAATTTTTTTTTTTTATTATACCCTTCCCCGGGGTGTAGTAAAGCTTCAGAAAAAGGAGGTGTGACAACCACGAGTTGATTACTATTTTTCTGGAGGCTCAAGAGCCTAATTACTTTCAGAACATGATGTCTGCGATGGGTAGACCTTATGCAGAAGCAATCAAAATAGGGGAGATGGTCGAAAATAGCCTCAAGACTGGCAGAATTGTAAGTCAAGTTGCTCTCTATGCCACCACCCAAGCTATCAAAAATAGGTCGGGAGGTTTGGCAAATATAAAGAAGAGAGATGAAGGGTCCATGATGGCTTCAGGATCTAGGGAGTTTCAAAGAGGGGCATCGCACCCTTATGTGCAAGTTCAACAGGGGCAATCCAGCTACCCTTAACATTATTATCCCCCGCCAATTCCTCAATACTCTGTGGGACTACCACAATATATAGGTTTTAATGCTCAATCATATGCTTGGCCTCCTAACCAGCAGGTACGGGCACCAGCTCCAAGGGCATCCCGACCTCAGCAACAAAATTTTCGGGCACCCTATAATGCTCGTCCTAGGCAGGATTATGGTCGAGAGCAGAGGTTGGCACAAAACTTCACTCCATTGGCTGAATCATATTCTAGTCTATTCTAGAAGAATAGGCATAATTGGACCCATCTCTCCCCACCATATGCATCTCGATTTGCCTGTATTTCAAGCAAATTATAGATGTGAATATCATTCCGGTGCCCCAGTGCATAGCACTGATGATTGTTGGACTTTGAAAAGAGCCATAGAGAGACCCATTTATGAAAAATTGATTGTAGCGACGAATGGTGAGGACCCTCCTAACATGAAAAACAACATGTTGCTAGCACACAATGATGTTCATTTTGTAGGAATGATTGGCCAAGATCAATAATACAAGCCGGTCGGTCGAGCAGAAATGATAATGGGTGCAATTCAAGAAGGAGCAGGTTTGGAAGTAAGTCCCAGCTAAGATGTGCCATTGATTGTGAAAGGTGCCCAGAGCTAAAATAAGGCAATTTTATTTGTTCCAAAGATCTTGAGGTTGGAAGTTCACTCCAGTGTTCCTAGCCCAAGGTTAAATGTACTTGGAGCCCACCCCGTCAAAAGGGAGAAGCAGGGAGGTACAAAAGGTATAACAGAGCTGATCGTAATCAAGCATGTCGTGCAACCCCATGTCACCAACACAAAAACCACTCCTTGGAGCTACAACAAAACTGTAATGACCTACAAAGGCAAGGAAATCATATTGGAAGTGGCGGAAACTGGAGATTTGACTCGATCAGGGAGTTGTACTCTCCAGAAGAGTTGAGGAAGGCCAAGAAAATTAGAGAAGGCCATTTGCCAATAAAGAAACCAGTTACTGAAGCAGATGCGGAAGAGTTTTTGAAAAAGATGAAGGTTCAAGATTACTCAATCATTGACCAGCTAAGAAAGACTCCCGCTCAAATCTCTCTACTATCTCTGCTCCTACATTCCAACGAGCATGCGCGTGTACTAATCAAGGTCCTGAACGAGGCATATATATCAAAGGAGACCACAATGAATCAGTTAGAGAATATGGCCAACAAATTTTTTGAGACAAATAGAATTTCCTTTACTGATTATGAACTTCCCGAGAAGGGAGCCGGGCACAATAAGGCTTTGAACTTGATGGTCAAATATAAGGGTCATTATGTAAAGCGAGTCATGGTTGATGGAGGCTCAAGTGTATATGTATTCACTCTCTCTACATTACAAAGCATGAAGATCGATACAGACAGAATCCGACTCAGCAATGTTCGCATCCGGGCTTTTGATGGCTCAGCAAGAGATACCATTGGGGAGATCAACCTCACCATGAAAATTGGGCTGGTTGACTTTGATATTTTCTTCCAAGTAGTGAATATGGCCACTTCTTATAACTTTCTTCTTGGAAGTCCATGGATCCATACGACCCGAGCTGTGACATCTACCTTGCATCAGATGCTCAAATTCGAACATGATAGGTAAGAAATTATTATTCACAGAGAAGATGAGTCTTCCATTTATAAAGACCCGTTAATCCCCTGTATTGAGGCCAAGTAAGGGTTTGAGTCCATTGTCTATCAGGCTTTTGAAGTGCTTGTTGTGGACCATGTCGAGGAAGGAAATCCCATTCTACATCCTCATCTTTCCGCCACATCTGTAATGGTGGCTGCAATTATAATGAGACAAGGTTATGAGCCAGGAAAAGGCTTGAGGGCATCATTGCAAGGAATTTCGAAGCCTATTTCTCCGTTCGGTAACTAGGGTACTTTTGGCTTAGGCTTCAGTCTAACACAAGGAGACGAAAACAAAGCCAAACACTGAAAAAGCATGGATGGGTCTTGCAATAGCCTATCCCTCACATTTTCTACATTTTTGTCAAGCCACGACTCCTAGAGGGTCAAAATTCCTTGACGTATGCAAACAAAGATGAAATTTTCCATGGCCTCGGCCAGATATTTTTTGAAGTGAATATGATCCAGGCTGGTGAAGGCACTAGTTATGCCGATATGCAACTAATTGACCCAGACATCGTGCTCACCAACTGGGAAGCAACTCCTCTCCCCACAAGGAAGGAGTCTTGGTAGCTTGCTTTTGTAGCTCCCTTTTTGTATTTTGGATTACTTTCAAGGTTGTAATCCAAACATCTTAGTATTTTTGTTTTGTTTTGATGTTAAACCTTCTATCCTTCCGAATTCAATGAAATGCAATTCAGTTTCCTATTAAATTTTCTATCTTTTCCTTTTCCTAATTCTTGTCATTTTATTTCCGTTTCAATTTTGTTAATGCCGGCTTTAATAACATGACATGCATGTGAAATTCATGCCCAGATCTTAAAAAGATGTCTAATATCAAAATAATGCATCAAGAGGTTGAATATGATGAAGATGAGGTTTTTGAGGAAATAAAAAGATAGTTGGAACAATTTGAAAACAAGCCTAAGCCAAACCTCAATGAAACTGAGTCGATTAATATCGGAAGTCTAGAAGAAGTTAGAGAAACGAAGATAAGCATTCACACTGGAAAAAAACAGAGATGCATTGATTCAACTTTTATTTGAATACAGAGATGTGTTTGCTTGGTCTTACGATGATATGCCGGGTTTAAGTGTTGATCTGGTAGTTCATAAGCTTCCTACGTATCCTGGTTTTCCACCAGTCCAACAAAAGCAACGAAAATTTAAAACAGACATGAGTGACAAAATCAAAGAGGAAATAATAAAGCAACTGAGCGCCAATGTGGTCAGAGCTGTCCGATACGCCACCTGGGTGGAAAATGTTGTTGCTGTGCCAAAGAAGGATGGAAAAACCATAGTCTGTGTTGACTATAGGGACCTGAACAAAGCAAGTCCAAAAGATAATTTTCCTTTGCCAAACATCCACATTCTTGTAGATAACTACGCAAAGCATGAGATACAATCGTTCGTAGATTGCTATGCTGGGTACAACCAAATTCTAATGGATGAGGGTGAAGTAGAAAAGACCGCTTTCACCACGCCATAGGGTACTTATTGTTACAGGGTCATGCCATTCGGTTTAAAGAATGCAGGGACAACTTACATAAGGGCCATGACCACCATTTTTCATGACATGATGCACAAAGAGATTGAAGTATATGTCGATGATGTCATCATAAAATAAAAGACACAAGCTGATCACATGTGTGATTTGAAAAAGTTCTTCGAACGGCTTCGAAGGTATGACCTTAAGCTTAATCCAGCCAAGTGTGCATTTGGGGTTCCATCTGGGAAACTCCTCGGTTTTATAGTCAGCCGGAGAAACATTGAATTGGATCCATCTAAGATAAAGTCCATTCGAGATTTGCCACCCCCAAAGAACAAAAATGAGTCATGAGTTTGCTCGGGAGGTTGAACTACATCAATAGGTTCATTGCTCAGCTCACAACCACGTGCGAGCCTATTTTTAAGTTGCTGAAAAAGGATGTCGCTATCAAGTAGATAGCCGATTGCCAAATAGCTTTTGACATGATCAAGGATTATCTATTAAAACCCCCTGTAATGGTCCCACCTGAACCAGGTAGGGCTTTGTTTTTTATATCTATCGGTGATAGATAATTCCTTTGGATGCGTTCTAGGGCAATATGATGCAACAGGCAAAAAGTAACAAGCAATCTATTTATTTGAGCAAGAAATTTATCAATTATGAGGTTAAGTACACTCTTTTAGAAAGGACATGTTGTGCCTTGACTTGGGTAGCTCAGAAGTTGAGACACTATCTTTTGGCCTACACTACTTGCCTCATATCCAGAATGGATCCTTTGAAGTACATCTTCCAAAATCCAATGCCCACTGGCAGGCTAGCAAAATGGCAAATCCTGCTCGCCGAGTTCGACATCGTCTGTGTCACTCGCACTGCGATGAAAGCACAGGCTTTGGCAGATCATTTGGCAGAGAATCCAGTTGATAATGAGTACATGACACTTAGCACATACTTCCTAGATGAAGAGGTCAATTCAATAGAGGAAGTAGTTCCAGACGATAACTCTGTGTGGAAAATATATTTTGATGGGGCTGTCAATATCAAAGGAGTTGGTATCGGGGTGATCCTTATCTCACCTATTGGACATCATTACCCTGAAATGACCCAACTTTGGTTCTTTTGTACCAATAATATGGCGGCATAATGGCTTCCTGGCCACGTAAACTTGTATCGGTTTGTAAAGACGATATATGAACTTATATTTTTTCTATTTGAACACTTCAACTTGATGGAGTGAATATTAATAAATACATATGACCATTAACCAAGCCTATGTGGAAGTGGCACAGGTGACATGGCTAAATTGTGTGCAAATCACGCTGCCAAAGCACGTGAATAGTTTTATTTCTATTAAAAAAATATTAGAAATAGAATAAAAATAAATAAGAAAGAAAAAAGAAAAAGAAAAAAAGATTTTTCTCTCTCCCCTGCTCTTTTTCCCTCTCCTTCCACCTCTCTCATCTTCTCAAGCAAACTCCCATCCCCATCCTGTAAATTCTTTTATGTTATGATAGGGTTAAATGCGGTGGTTGAAGTCAGCTAGAGCTTCAGGAGTAATCCTACTGTGGTTAGGTTTGCTCCATTTCACAGAAGCTTCAGTGCATGACTCAATGGTGAGAAATTCGTGAGCAAAGAAAGGCAATGCATTTGTTGTCCATGGCGGCAACAAACTCTACTCCTAACTTCATTGATTCTTCTTCTTCCTCTGACTCTTTCATTTGGTAATCACTCTCTCAAGAATGCAATTTATCCAAATCTGTGTGAAAAAATTGTTAATTTCATATGCGAGCAAGGCTGGCCATAGTTGAGTGAAGCACAAATAGCTTTGCAAGATTTGGCTACTCATACTAATGGCTTCTTGGAGGTAAAATTTCTTATCCTATTTTTTTATGTTTGGAGATGATAATGTTACTAATTTTGTATAATGTAACGTCAATTTTAAAAAAAATAATAATATAGGACCAAAATATCCACATGCCAATAAAAACCAAACATGTGACGTGGCATTCATATCATCGCAATTGGTGAACACGTTCAACAGAAAGTTTTATTAGTAGTCATTCCATCAAGTTGAAATGTTCAAATGGGAAAAATATAAGTTCATGTATCGACTTTACAAATCGGTACAGGTTTAAGTGGCCAGAAAGCCATTACGCCTAATACGGCAGAATACGAAGCATGTATCATGGGTCTGAAAATGGCCATCGATCTAGATGTGGATGAACTATTGGTTATGGGAGATTCTGACTTGCTTATCCGGCATGCCCAAGGTGAATAGGAGACTCGAGACATCAAGTTTATTCCATACAGACAATGTGTGCAAAACTTGAGCAAAAGATTCAAATCTATCGAGTTCAGGTATATCCCCAGGTTTCACAACGAGCTAGCTGATGCCTTGGCTACCTTAGCCTTGATGCTCCCTTATCCAGGCAACACTCATATTGATCCACTAGAAATCCAAGTTCGGAATCAACATGGTTACTGCAATAAAATTGAGACAGAACCAGATGGTGAACCATGGTATTATGACATAAAACGATTCCTGAAAACAAGAGAATATCCAGAGCATGCCAAAGGAGATAAAAAAGAACTATAAGGCGGCTCGCTAGTAGTTTCTTCTTGAATGGGGAAATTCTGTACAAGAGGACCCCAGATTTAAACTTATTGAGTATGCGTAGATGCCACAGAAGTGGAGCGGATCATGAATGAGGTGCATTCAGGGGTATGCGGACCTCACATGAATGGATATATTTTGCCGAAGAAGATTCTATGGGCAGGGTATTATTGGCTTACTATGGAGCAAGATTGCTTCAGTTTTGTACACAAGTGTTACCAATGCTAGATTCATGGTGACCTGATTCACTCGCCTCCTTTGGAGTTGCATCTCATGTCCTCTCCTTGGCTTTTTGTTTCTTGGGGAATGGATGTTATTGGGCCAATCAAGCCAAAGGCTTCAAATGGGCATAGATTCATTTTGGTTGCGATTGATTACTTCAGCAAGTGGGTGGAGGCCATCACTTTCAAAGCAGTCACCAAGAAAGTACTGGTAGACTTTTTCCATTCCAACATCATCTGTCGCTTTGGTATCCCAAAGATCATTATCACTGATAATGTAGCCAATCTAAATAGCCATCTGATAAAATGAGGTATGCGAACAATTTAAAATTAGCATCGCCATTCTACCCCTTACCGACCAAAAGCCAATAGAGTCGATGAAGCGGCGAACAAGAACATCAAGAAGATTCTTAGGAAGATGATCCAAGATTCCAAGAAATGGCATGAAAAGTTGCCTTTTGCTCTTTTGGGATACCGCACGACTGTTCGCACATCTGTTGGTGCAACTCCGTATCTGCTTGTATATGGAACTAAAGCTGTAATACCCTCTAAAGTCAAAATTCCCTACCTCCGAATTATTGTGGAATTAGAGATTAAAGACACTGAGTAGGTCAAGACCCGATTAGAACAACTGATGTTGATCGATGAAAAATGGCTAGCAGCAGTGTGTTTCGACCAGTTATACCAGCAAAAAATGGCACGCGCTTACAATAAGAAAGTGCGCCCAAAACAGTTTGAGGTAGGCCAGCTAGTTTTGAAATGCATCCTTCCGCACCAGGTTAAAGCTGAAGGAAAGTTCGCACCAAACTAGGAAGGACCCTATATCATCAAGAAAGTGTTACCAAAAGGGGCCTTGCACTTGGTAGATGAAGAAGGACAGGTACCAGACATGACTATTAATGCAGATGCAGTCAAAAGATATTATGTCTGATATATACCCACTATAGAATTTTCATGCATTGATTTTCTCAGATCGAAGTGACGAAGGCTATCATTTGCTCGCTATTCCAAATAGGTGTCACCCTTTTTTTAATCCTTTGGAGCTGTATTTGTCTTCCTTGTTTCTCACTTTTTAGAACTTGTGTACTTGTAAAAAGGCCAAACAACAAATCTCTGAGTCATTGAACTACGTCCGACCTTATTTTGAAAGGATATGTAGGCAGTCTTACCCTAAGTTCGGTCCTATCAGAACAAAAAATCCATATTCCCAATACTCCAAAACTGGGGTAGAAGTTTGTTTTATTTCACGTTTTTTTTGTAAAAACGATTCCAAAAGTTGTAATTCAGTTCAAGGTTCATTTCGCCGTTTTACCTTTCAAGAACTTTTGATCGATGTCTTTTGAGAATGTTTGAAGTCCCCATGCCAAAGGCATTGGGCAACCTCCCTCATGCAGTATCCTAAAAAAAAGAAATGAGAGAGTCTTATCAATGAAAACCCGTACGAGCACTACAAGGCGATGGTGAGCAGAGAAATGAGAGAGTCTTATTGGTGAAATCCAGATGGGCACCATAAGGCGACTGTGAGTAGAGAAATGAGAGAGGCCAGTTAGCGAAAACCAGCAAAGGGCGCTACTAGCCAAATGAGGGTCTTCGATTCTCCGGCATAAGCACTGTGAGCACGTGATTTTTGCCCTAAGCAAATTATTCCTAAAATTCAAACAAAATAATTTTCCTTTATTTTTTTTCCATTTTTTGTTGATACTTGTTGCATTTTTAGTGTTAATTAGTTGCATAATAATTCATATTAAAAAATAAAATATGCATATGCATTAGGATTTTTAATTTTACAACTTTAGTATTAACTCATTTTTGAACAATTTAAGGAAAAATCAAAAATAGCATTTTATTATTTTAAATGGAAATTGCTATAAATAGTTATTAAATAGATTTTAGGATTTAATTAGTTTAATCTCACAATTTAATAATATATATATATATAAATCTGGAAAATAAAAAATATAAATACAAAAAAATAAAAATACAATACAAAGATAATGTGAATAAAATACAAGAAGAATAAATAAAAGAATAAACAAAGAAATTGAATCTTAAAGAATTTGGGCCAATTACTCTAAGCCCAAATACAAAAACACGACCAAGCCCTAAATGTACCCATATCAAGTCAGCCCAGTATCCCTTGCCCGGTCTGCCCATCAATACACGACGAAACGACGTCGTTTATAGTCATTTAATCTCAGCCCTTGATCATGCTCATCCAACAGTCGTGAGGCTTGCCCGTAATAAAAGAAACAGCACCGTTTGAGTGCCAAACTAATCTGAGCCGTTCGAATTGTTTAATCCAACGATTGGGGTCAATTACTACCCTTTAATATATCAATACAAAATTAAAATCCTAAAAACATTTTAATCCCTCTTCGTCTTCCCTTCCCTTACCCGCCCTTGTTCCCAATCCTACCAGCAGGAAACACCACCTACACCAACAAACCCCAATTTACACCATCTGACCACCTTGAACCCCTGATTCCACCCATCTACTTCGCTTCTTTCAAATGTTGCCATTCCTGCTCGAATATTCCATTTTGTGTCGCCGGAACCCTAACTCCGGCGAACAACACCTTACCCAATCCAACCCAAAATATCACCAAATTACCTCCTTGCCTTCCTCTACACGACCCTTAGGGTCTTGAACCTCAAATACAACTGGAACGGCTCAAATATGATTCTGAAGATTCTCCGGTGAGGCAAAAGCTTACAAAAATACCACAAGACTCCCCTCTTTTGTTCTTGAGGATTTTGGTGCCTAAATAGACTGTCGAGTGGCTAAATAAAAAAGCTAAGTCTTATCCTTTTCTCTTTCTGTTTCTTTTATCTTTTGCATGTGCTTATTTTTATGTTTTTAATTGTTTTCTTATTGCTATTAGTCTAACAAGGGTTATCTTTTAATTTTTGTTTTAAATATATATAGTATTTTAGGTTTAAAATTTGACATTATTA
Source organism: Nicotiana glauca (assembly GCA_026770625.1). Lineage (NCBI taxonomy): Eukaryota > Viridiplantae > Streptophyta > Magnoliopsida > Solanales > Solanaceae > Nicotiana > Nicotiana glauca. Next base: position 144,251 of record MU674711.1, read on the forward strand.
GGTTTTTAATTTTTTTGAGTAATAATTAGTAATAGATTTTGATTAATTTCGGTTAAGAAAATAAATCTGATATCAAATAAGGAGTTAATTAGATTTTGTTGGCAGTAATTTCTTATATTATTTTTATTTGTTAATGCTTGATTGATAACTAAGGATTGGTTATAGCTGCAATTAGTAGTTAATTAGTTTTGTATGATTTTTGATTAATTTTAATAATTAGGTTTATAATTGATAGGTTAAATCCGGCAGTTAAGTTCAGGGGTAAAGGGTTGAATGGCAGTAGGTTTACTTAGTAAAATCAATTAAGTTTTAGGGGTATTTTGGGGATATAAAAAGGGCTAGTGGTAATAAACCAAAGGAAGGGAGGGTATTTTGGGTATAGGAAAAGGGTAATTGGGTAGATTTTGAAGTAAAGTGAGGGTAGATAGGGAATTACACTAGATTAGAAGGTTCTAGATTGGGGTAGTAGTATAATTCTTAATAAATAAGTGTAGCCAATTGAATTACAAGTTAAAAAATAAGGATAGAATTGAAACAAAAAAGGGACTAAAGTACAATTATTGAAATCTGAATTTCCCTCCCACTTTACATCTACAAATAGGCATTGATATTCCTTGTTTAAGGGGTTTTTTTGGAAAGTCTGAACTTTCTCCCAATTAATTTCTGCCTCCTTAGATCCAAATTTCAAAATTCAACATTTCAAAAAAAAAAAACTCAAAAACATTAGAAAAAACCTCCAAAAAAACTCAAAATAATACTGTTACATTAGAGAGTTTGAGTTTAAAATTCGAATTGAGCAGTGAATATTCATCCTGTTAATCCCTGAAGTTTTCAGAAGCTCTTAGTTGATAATTGTCGCGTGAATTTGGTTTAATCAAGTCTATTTTGGTTCAAATTGGATGCTGTGATTGGCCTGTTCGTTGTTGCTCTTTAAAATCTATTGATTGATCCTCCTTCTCATTCTATTTCAGGTACTCATTCTCTAAGATCTATTCCATGTAACTAAGAATTGGAGGTTGCAATGAAGATGTATTTTGAATTTACATGAGATTTGTTTCCTATTAGCTCTTAGTTTTGTAG
>MU674718.1:15338-37993 GCA_026770625.1 Nicotiana glauca
AAAGAAAGGACTGAAAAGAAAAGAAAATGGAACTGCTCCCTAAAAGATTGAGAAGAGCTGCTTTTTTTTTTTTTTGAATTTAAAAAATGCATCTGACATGATACCTGCAAATTTACTATTCTTAAATTGAAATGAAGGTAGTACGGTACAATTATAGTGCTGAAGAAAGGAAGGCTCTGGTTGAACTTGTGAGCTACATCAAGAGTATTGGATCGATGATGCAGAAGGTTGACACCTCGGTGACCGACGCCTTGTGGGAGACAATCCATGCAGAGGTGCAAGATTTTGTTCAAAATACAGTGGCGACAATGTTGCGGACAACATTTCGAAAGAAGAAAGACCTTTCTAGGTGTGAACCACTTCCTCTTTTTTTTTTTTTTCCTTTCTTTTTTGTTTCGGGCACTTCTTACTATTCTCTTTTCTTTTATTAGGTCAATGAAAGCTCAAGTATATTCATCGTCGTAATAGTTTGAAATTTTGAATGCATGTTTTGACTGGAGTAGGATACAGATTTCATTTGGTGAATAACATGTCTTTAAAGCAAAACATTATTACCAAAGTTAAAGTGTAAAGCTATTTTCGTAAAAACTTATTTTAGGCTGAACGTAAAAGATTCCATTGATGAGAAATTAAAGAAAAGATAAAGTTGTCCCCGATAAATGAATCAAGTGATAAATTGGAACATTTTATAAAACTCCACTTAATCATGATAAAGGCTGTTCTTGAAAGAGGAGAGACAATTTATAAGTGATGAAACTCGGTAGAGAATAACATTCTGATTATGATGTTTATTATGAAAAAGATGAAACACCTTTTCTTTGGGAACACAATTTGGAATCGAGTACTTTTTGCTGAAGGTGGAGAGGCATACAATTCTACTTTGAAGTGTTGATATACAAATAAGTGAGAAAACATCAACTGTGACTTGTGAGATTCAGAAAGCAACAAGTCAAAGCTTTTGCATAGTTTTTGTGAGCGTATTGGGGAAAATGGTGTGAAAGCTAGGGAGCTATACACAATAGTTGAAGGCTGAAATTTACAAGTAAGCAAAAGGGAAACCAGAGTGGTCCGAGAACTGAGCAAATTTGAAGCTAGAGATTATTGAAAAACAGACAAAAGAAGAAAAAAAATGAGATTATACCTTGTAGGGTGGCTAAGATTATGTTTTACAAGTGATTTTGGTCACTAATGGGTAAGAAGATTATGGGGGTTTCTGGGATAAGAAATTATGTCCTCGGTCCCTTTTGGTCTTTGTATATTTTGTTTGTGTTGGGTATTCCATGCTTCAGGATGTGTAAATGCTAAAGCATTTGAGGAAAATTTAACTTTCTATATGAATCCATACAGATTGGCTCTCGAGTATCAAACCCCGCATATGCAATAGGTCTTTCAAGTTGGAGTACCTTGTTGTCTTACATAACTGATTTGGATAACTTGGATTTTGGTCTAATTGATGATCCTTCTAGTCTCTAATTGCTCTGCGTTTTTGCAATGTTTTCAGAATTCTTTCTGATATGAGGACACTTTCAGCAGATTGGATGGCAAATACTAGTAAGCCAGAGACTGAAATGCAGTCATATCAGCATAGTGGTGAAGAAAGCAGAGGGACCTTCTTTTATCCAAGGCCAGTGGCACCAACATCTGCTCAGGTTTCCTTACTTATATTTTCTGATTTGGTATTCAATGTTGTAGTACACTTCAAGTGCAAATTCTGATTATTGTTAAAACACTTGACAATCATAAATGATATTCTTATTAACTCAAGGTATTGCTCTGGGTGGAAGTGCTTCTTTAATAGTTTGTGGTCTCTTATCTCATTTGAATACTTGTGACACCTCACACAGGAGGCTTAAGTGGACAGAGTGAAAATTTACTACTTTCTTTATAAGCCTCATTGTCCTTTATACATGCATTGTCGTGATCTAAGTAGTGGCAGATGGGTTATATTCTGTTACTTATCTAATATCTTTATTCTGTTAGGCACAAATAGTGGTGGCAAAATGGTTAAAAGAAAAAAGTTATCCACCCATATTATCCATTAAAAAATGGGTTGGATAATGAACTTTTTAAAAACGGGTCAAATATGGATAAGAACCATATTATCCACTTAGAAAATGGATAACCAATGGATAGCTAATGAGCTTAACTTTTACATTTGTAAAGCCTCAAATTGGAGGTTTCTCAAGTTTGGGAGACATGAAATTCTCCCAAAAGTGATCATATTCAAGAATCCATGGATATTCATATTATCCGCCGGGTAACCCGTTTTTAATCCGTATTAAATATGGATTGGGTTGGATAAATTATCCTTTTTTGCCATTTTCGACCTGTCCATATCCGCCCCGCCCCGCCCATTTGCCGCCCCTAGGCACAAGATGTTTAATTTTTCTGGATCTGAATATAAAAAATTTCAGTATTCTTTGATTAAAGCATTTATAGTTGCACATCCAAGGCACATCAAAAACATCTTTTCCTGAAGTACTATATTAGTCAAGTTTTCCCAAATTAGAAGTCAAAGTCATACTTATGACTTTATATCTCGCGGAGTAGTGCTTTTCTTCCTCTGCGAGTTAGTGCAAAATTGGTAGCAACTAGCAAACCAAATAATGATGAAAGTGATTATATCTAAAAGAGAATACATTAGAAGCGTCTCCTTGGATATTGGGTATACTATGTATTACTCATTTCAATGTTTCTCCCTTTCGCCAGGTCCATTGCTTGCAGTTCCTCATATATGAGGTGGTTTCTGGTGGCAACATGCGGAAGCCTGGTGGTATTTTTGGAAATAGTGGTTCTGAAATACCTATCAATGACTTGAAACAACTGGAGACGTTCTTCTACAAGCTTGGTTTTTTCTTGCACGTATTAGACTACACAGGTATCTATCTATACTGTGTTATTTATATCCTGTAAGGCTCATTAAAATTCATGATCTTTTATATTAATGTGCAATTTAGGGTGTATAATTGATTAATTGTTGGTGATACTGTACTTATTTAGTCATAGCCATTTGCACGTATAAGAGTGTGTTAGTTCTTCTGTATCATTTTTCTGGCCTTCATATGCCATTGCTTTATGTTTTTGCACCAGACTCCTCTAACACTATTTTGAGCATATGGAAGTTGTTTATTCTGTAATATATCTTCCTTATCATAATCCATTTCAATGCACTCCTTGCAGCTACTCTAGGAACTTTGACAGATCTTGGTTTCTTATGGTTTAGAGAATTCTATTTGGAGTCTTCTCGTGTTATACAGGTATATAAGTGCCAACTTGCGTGATGATCCCTTTTTTGCATAGTTAAATATTTGCTAGAAGTTTTGGTGTTCCATGCTGGTGGTATATCTATGGATTTCAACTTCACAGCTAGAGAGGTTCCTTTCTTAATACATATAAGCATCCTGATAGTCCTTTCTTGTGAGTTCGAAGTAGGAGGCGCCCTGAATCTTCTTAATATCTTAAAAGTTGTGCTTTCTGTAGTTTACTTACTCCCAAACAAATTAAAAAAATGTACGGGAAAGGCTTTGCCTAGTTCTTCTTAATCTGTCATGGCTATTTCAAGGAACTTTATTCATATCTATTTGCAGTTCCCCATTGAATGCTCCCTTCCATGGATGTTGGTGGATCATGTGATCGAATCTCCAATCATTGGCCTTCTGGAGAGTGCCTTGATGCCATTTGACATCTATAATGATGCTGCTCAGCAAGCATTAGTGATCCTCAAGCAACGCTTTCTATATGATGAAATCGAAGCTGAGGTAATAAACCGTTAAATTCGCATATTAACGTTGTTGATCCCGGGGAAAACCTTTTGGTCATCTTCTCTCCATCTTCCTAACTTCACATATGTACATGCAATCTCTATATTCAGCAGATTTTGATGCTGTTGAACTGTATTCTTAATTCTATCTTATGAGCTAAAGGAACTCTATTATTTCGAATTTCAAGCATTATTTTCACCTTGTAGCATATGCTCATGTGATATTTAAAGTGCAATTTGTTTAAGATATCGTAATATCGATTATGCTTTTAGGAAATCTATTTTAGCAGATTCAATAGGAAGCACTATCTCCCCTTTGTGAATTAAAAGGCATTTACAGCACCTTTTGTTTTCCATATTCTCTAGGTGGACAATTGTTTTGATATTTTTGTCTTGAAGTTGTGTGAGACTATTTTTACATACTACAAAAGTTGGGCAGCCAGGTATTTCTCTTCTTAACTTTTTCCGTGAAACTTTTACTAAATGAGATGGTCTATCAGAAGTTGACGATCTCCTATTCTGCAGTGAGCTACTTGATCCATCATTCCTCTTTGCCATAGACATTGGCGAAAAGTTTGCGGTCCAGCCAATGAGATTCATAGCACTTTTAAAGACGACTAGAGTGAAGGTAAGTATAAATATAGATTCTGTATCTGGTAATGAGCTTATATGTTTTTGTTTTTATTTTGTTATGTCCAGTGACAGTTGGTTCAACTAGTAATCAGGTTACCTCGTTTTCTTCAATATATGGAATTTCCCAAATTTGCATTTGCTTCCATTTTCAAAGCTTGAGAAAATCCCTGATTGGTGTGCACTGAGAAGTTTGGATATGTTTTATTTAACAGACATGGTACAATACAAGTGACTTGTGTGACATCAACCTTTTTACAAAAGAAAAAAGGGTGGAAAAATAAGGAGATGGAAAATATGCTATTGATATATTATTTAACTGTTAATTTCTATAAAAAGAAAAAAAAGATATAATACTGTATCTGCAAAGAGAAGATATTATATTGTATCTGTCAAAGGTTCCACAAACCTACTTATGAAAACCACTTACATGGATACGATGACCTCTTAAAAGCATAGATGCCGCATTAGTCTACAAAAGTTAAACAGATCCTCAAGGTACCATTCATTTTAGAGGAGATGCATCCATGTTGACCAGTTGTTTTTTAAACTTATTTTGAAATGTGTGACCATCTCAACGGAAAGCTTAAGCTGTTAGAGAGAGCACACTTTTTACTTTACTTAATTATGCCTTCAAACACGCCCGCTCATGTGCTGGGTTGATTTGTTTAATGAGCTAAGCACATAGAAATTCTTTTTGTTAATGAGTGGCAGTCAGACTCGAACTCAGAATGTGAGAATTGTGACCAGGAAAAGAAATTGAAGGCAAAAATGCTTGGTTACTCCCTCAAGCTATTGGGGTTTACTAGTGAAGTCTACATATTCTAAGAAAGGAAAGAGAATAAAAAATGCAAAGTTGAAGGAGTAAATCAAGCTCACTGATCCTATGCTATATTTACTAGATCCGAGTAATATTCACAAGATTCTAACAACTCCGATAACACATCCTTGAATATTTATTCTCCCTTTCTTCATTATGGTTATATTTATGTTCTAATTTTGGAGTTGTATATGAGAATCTTGGTTTACCTACATTATATTCACTCCTTTGGTTATTAATTTCTAACTAGAATTTTTGTAACATGTAGCTTCTAGGAAGGACCATCAACTTGAGAAGTTTGATTGCTGATAGGATGAACAAAATGTTCAGAGATAATCTTGAATTCCTGTTTGATCGCTTTGAATCACAGGATTTATGTGCCATTGTGGTACAAACACTCACATATCTTCTGAATTAACCCAAAATCTGAACCTTCCTTGGCTCTTAATTGAAAATTTTAACACTTATTCTCTCTCTGTCTCTCTCTAAATATATCAGGAACTGGAAATGTTGCTGGACATTTTGCAACTTACTCATGAATTGCTCTCAAAAGACCTTATAATAGATTCTTTCAATCTTATGTTGAACGAGATTCAGGAGAATGTATCCCTTGTTTCTTATTCTAGTCGACTTGCTTCTCAGGTTTGTCAGTATCTTTTTCAATCCTGTGTGAAACGTAGTATGACAGAGACTCATATTTATCTATCTCTGTTTTATCTCCTGCTCCACCTTAACTTTTCTTCTTGATTCTGGTGAGTTGTGGCTTTAATTACTATTTTCTAAGCTCTGCATTTGTAGTCGGTTGTGAATATATATGTATATCACATAGTTATGAACTTCATTGATTTCTTAATACGTACTGCATATGCAGCCAATGAAAAGGGCGACATGTTCGCAGTAGTTATGATTTGAAAAGTTAATTGTTGGACCTAATTTTGATACCATGTCTTCACCTTTATGATGTTCTGGTGCAATATACTTACTTTCCCAATTTTATTTTCTTTTGTAAGTTCTTTCTGGTCTTCGACCCTATTCTAATTTCTGCAAAATGTTAAATACCTCTGACTTGTTGGCTTTTGCTTTTTTATTTTTTTCTTTTGAAGAAAAGGAAGAAAAGATATGATCGCAAGATTCTAACTTTGCCTTCTCCTTGGGGACTGTTGGTAATTATGATAAGGGAAGAGGTACGTGGAAATGGAGGGAAAGATGGTTGACGCACAGTGTCTGTGGGTGGGGATAGGAGTGGGGTGATGGAGTGGTGCTGGGTACATGACAAATGGGTTCTCATTCTGGGCTACATGACAAATGGGTTCTCATTCAATTCAAGCAAGTGACGAGTACAGTTACAGTAAATAGTTGGGCATGTAAGGCTTCCGCGGTGTAATAGAGAAAGGGGACAACAGAGAACTACCAAATGCTAAGCTAAGAGTTCTAAGCTAAAAACTTAAAATAGTCCCCACCCTTCCCCCCTTCCAAAGAAAAGAGAAAAGGGAGGAAAATGAAAAAGAAGAGAAAAGAGTAAATAACAAGGCACTGATTTACAGTAGGTTTCATATGTAACTAGGGAAAAGCAACAATGCCTATGCGGGCACACATAAACAGAAAATATAGCCCGTCATTTTGGTTACTGCAAGCTCTGTATTTTTATTGGAAAGGAAGCTCTGCAGCTTAGTTTATCGATCAAGTGAAGAAAAAGGGTCTGTAGACCAAGATAAATGTATTGTGCTTTAGTACGGTGCTAGTTTTATCATCAGTACAGTAGTTTAACCTTGATTGTCTTCATTTGTGTGGAGCACTTTAACGATCAACCTGCTTACATGGATAACTGGCCAATCTATGTTCTCAAATATCGTTTTGCGATATGTGCTAATTTTTCTTCCTGAATTTTATACATCTCCCAGGCCGAATTGTTTTCCTGTTTACAGTTCTAATTAAGAGTCTTAATAAGACAGTTGTCAATAGCGGAACAACTCACTAATGTAATAAGGATACTAATTATGCTCTTGATGTGCTCTAGATTTGGACAGAAATGCAAAATGACTTCTTGCCAAATTTCATCCTTTGCAATACAACTCAGCGCTTTGTCCGATCATCACGAGTACCCCCTGTTCCTGTCCAAAAGCCTTCGGTTCCTTGTGCAAAGCCAAACTTCTACTGTGGTACTCCTGTAAGAAACTACCTCCTTGGCACGTTTCCTGATTTAATGTTCTATTACTCTTTAAATGATGTTTTCTGCTGTTACCATATTGAGGCTTCTGTATGTCTATTAAGTTTCTTCAGTTGCAACTTTTTCCAGCAGTTGTTCAGTGTATTTTCAGTCGTATATTATGAATGTTACTCTCTGAGCTGAAGAAATGATATCTGAATCTTACTAATGCAATTTGAGAAAATGAGCAATTAACAGTGCAAGTAGAGCACATAGAGGAAACGAAAAGGTCGAAGTGATAGTTTCGCCGCTTCCTAGGTAGATCTCCACATGCCCTTGTATAGGTGCGACATTGTGATGATTGAATGCTAAGGGAGATGAGGTATATCTTATGAGGTTGTTTCAGAAGACCTAAAATCTCTCAGAATCAATTGAACTAACTAAAGACAGAATATACAATTGCAGCAAATGATCTATATATAAGTTACCAACTAGTTGGACTAACGTTTAGTTATTGCAATTACACTTGCCTTCAGTTCTGTATTTACAAGGAGTCTTTTTAGTCCAACTACAGATGTGTATACAACAACAACAACCCAGTGTAATCCCACAAGTGGGGTTTGGGGAGGGTAGGATGTATGCAGCCTTGCCCCAACCCCTGTTTCCGATAACTAGAGAGGTGTATGCAGTAAATATTCAATGAGACTTGTATGCCAGTGTAGAAATAAATGTGAAATTTAAGGTACATAAGTTTTTGAGAGTTTGTAATTTGCTGTCACTCCCTCTGATTAATTTTTCTTAAAGTTCATGGCTATCTGTATGTAATTTTTCAATGACATTCATTATATGTTTTATCTTCTATGAATATTGGGGATTCTATAAAAAGATCTGGTGGTGTTGTCTTTCATTCAACCACCTCAACCTCCACTTTCTCCTCTTTAAATTTTTTGCCAAATGGCTATGCAAACCTAAGTTGCTCGGACTCGGGTGCGGGTGTCCGATACGGGTGCGTTCTAGAGGTCGGATCTTTCATGATCTAAATTTTAAGATTTGGGGGTACGGATATAGGTGCGGGGATTCGGTTAAAAATAATTCAAATATCTACTGAGACTTTACATACAAGTAGGGCTGTCTAAGGGGAGGGGATTACCCTGAACCTGTCCAATCAGTACCGGTACTGCTCTGTCCCAGTCCGGTTGGGGGGTAGGGGTAGGGGATTTAGGCAAAGGGAAGGGGGAGTGGGAGGGTACCGGAAAAAGTACCCTTAGAACCCCCTCTACCCCATTAATTTATGTTTTGTGTATATTTAATACAACAATTTTTTTAAAATTTTAATTTAAAACTATTCTAAGTACACCCCCCCTTAAGTACTCTAAAATCCCCTTACTCTGTACCCTTAATTCCCCTTAGCCTTAGTCATTTTAAGGAATCCTCCCCTTACCGGTACTGGCCCCTTACCCAGTCCCTTAAGTACCCAGAACCCTCCCCTTAGACAGCCCTACATACAAGGTGTTCCGAGAAGGATAAAATATTGATCAAGCTAAATATTCGAGGAGATAAAAGAAAAAGGACTGACATAGAAATTTCTACATACAAGGTATTCAATTTCACCTTAACTTTTGTTTTGATTTCAAAAATCACTATATCTGTCCCGAATTTCTTTGTCGATTTTGGTCAAAGTATCCAAAATCGGTTGACTAGATCCGGTAAGGATCCCACACCCATACCCATACCCATACCCATGTCGTGTCGACACAGGTGTGACACCTAAAGTGAAGAGTCCAAGCAACTTAGATTGCAAACAACTTTTGTCTTATTTGTATTTTATTTGAAGATAATTATATTTCATGTATCTTGGATATATTGGATACAATTACTTACCATGATATTTGGATTATTATATAGTATAATTAATCATTCCCTTTGTTCTTGCTGTAGGATTTGAATTCTGCTTACCAGAGCTTTGCTCGATTGTACTGTGGTTTTTTTGGCGTTCCTCACATGTTTTCTCTAGTCAAGCTTCTGGGATCTAGGTCACTGCCTTGGCTTATGCGAGCCCTTTTGGATCATATATCGAACAAGGTAAACAGATCTATGACAATTACTAGTGTCTCTCCCGATAATGTCCTGCATTATTATTTCAGTATTCACGTCACTGTACTAGAGCCACTGATTTATCATGATTTATTTTTCCTTATTTGATAATCAACTTGCTGACTTTAAGTTCATATAAATGAAAATATTTTTAGCTTCATCTGTCTTCAATTTGTGGCATATTATCATTATAAAGCTCTGGTTTAAATGCTAACGCATTGCGAATTCTCGTCCAGATAACTACTGTTGAACCAATGATTACTGGATTGCAAGAAGCTTTGCCAAAATCTATAGGGTTGCTTCCATTTGATGGTGGTATATCAGGTAAGTTTGTCGCATTATGTAGCAACGTTGGCCTCCAAAGGAATCTATCAGCTTTTTGAATGACTCGTATCCTTCTGCCTCACCTATACTGGTAGCAGAAATCAACTTCAGTGAAGGTGCCATCCTGTGGGAGACTGTTCGTGTACTAACCCAGAGTAGTTGGTTAACCAATAATCACTGTCCTTTGAAACTCGATATTGTTGGCCTCTTACATCTCCTGTTAGTGTAAGTTAGTTTTTGAAATGGTAGCCACGTTGCACCCTTTCTTGTTTTGCCTTACGATGAGTAATATTCCTACTGCCTTCTTTCAGAAGGAGAAGCAAAACCTCCTTCAAAATTCTTTTCGGGTAACTCTGGTTTATGTTAGATAAATACTTGAGCTTATTTGGCCCACGGTAGGAAGCTTCTTGTACTTGAGGTATTGTGTGCGAGCCAAGCGATTAGTCTTCTTCTCATCTAGTTTGCCTTCGAGAGAGTTATCACTGAGTTTGTATTCGGATTTTGAGTTTAATAACCTCTCATAATGATTTTTATGCCATGGTGATTGAATTAGGAAAGAAGAAAATGTCTGAAGTATTGCTAAATAACCTAAACTTGGATGCCTTTTCCCCTTTCAACTATAAGGGCTCTAGATGTTTCTCTCCTTTTCTCCTCAATGTGAAGTATTGCTAAAGAACCAAACTTGGATTTTTCCCTTTCAACTGGCTCTAGATATATATCTTCTTTGGTCATTAATGCGCTCTCAACATCAGGAATATGGAATGCGGAGACAATGTATTTGGTCAGTAATCTTGCTGCAAGTTTGAAATTGAAAATTTCTAATTAGTTTCTGAGCACCAATTTAGTAAAATATGTTGCTTTCTCAGCATAGTCTCTTAGGTTTCGTACTATTAGTCATGATTTATGGGTGTAATCTTTTCTAGAGTAGCGTTTTGTAATGCATATCAAACAGGCAGAATCTTGCCATAATCTTAGTTAGAAGATTTAGTTAGAATCAGTTTGTATTTATCTTTTAGAGCATATATGATATTCCATGTTTAGGAAAGCAGCTATTTCATATAGTTTTCTTTTAAACTGGGTTAGCAGTATTCTAAGTTCGAGAGGTTGTGAGTTCGAGTCTCCCCAAGAGCAAGGTGGGAAGTTCTCTTGGAGGGAAGGATGCCGGGGGTCTATTTGGAAACAGCCTCTCTACCCTAGGGTAGGGGTAAGGTCTGCGTACACACTACCCTCCCCAGACCCCACTAAGTGGGATTATACTGGGTTGTTGTTGTTGTTGTTGTAGTAGCAGTATTCTAAGTGGTAGAGCGGCCTTGCTGCCACGATCCACTTATATTCAGCACTTTAAAACTTGGTTAGTGGCAAAACCCTGGTTTTCAAGCTTCGAATTGCAAAAGTCTGCATTTCCGAAGTCACGTCAATTCTTTTACCGAAGTCAAGTCAATTTTATTTGTCAATCAAAGAGTTAGAAAGCTAGTCTTAAGCAGACCAATCTAAATTTGACTTCATTGCTGGATTCTGAGTTTTTTGCATTGCTCTTCACTCAATAATTCCTCACAGAACAGTCGGATTGCGCAAGGGATGAACTGCATTCGGGACAAAGGAGAAGCGGCATCTTTTAAAGGCAAATACACTAGTGCCCACCATGTGTAGCTACAATCACACGATTATCAGCAGCGAATGTGACAATATTTCTCAGGCACTTCAATAAAGCCCTTCGCAAACTCCCATCAGAATGCGTTAATAAACTCAAAATAGAAGGGATGGCACCTGATTCACCAACAAGTACAGCCAATCTCCCTTCCCCTTGACAAGCAACACTTTTCAAGCACTGAGCAGCGGCTTCCTGAATTGAAGGACTCAGATCAGTGGAAGGGATTCTTCTAAGAAGCTCTACAAGGATCGGAACAGTGCGTGCTAATAGATCCTCAGGCGCGTGTTTTGACAATTTGGCAAGCTTACTTGTAGCTTGGACCCATAAAACCTCATTGTCACATGCGATTGCGTTTAAATAAAGATCAAATGCTCGTTCCCAGTTTATGCAAAGCCTTTCAGTTTTTCTACCTGACTGCTATGTTACTCGGACTCTCCGAAAATGTCACCGGGTGCGTGTCGGATTCTCCAAAAGCAGTGTATTTTTGGAGAATCCGACACGGGTGCGGCAGTATTTTGGAGAGTCTGCGCAACATAGCCTGACTTGCGCCATTACAAACTAGAATCTCTTCTTTGGCCACTCTGTACACTCTCAGTCTCAGTGCTGTGTCCCAGACAGTGATGAATCTACCAAAGAAGAATTTGACCTTGGCCATAATTGGATGAATGAATTGAATAATGGGGGATGCACAAAACTTAATATTTATTTAATAGGAATGTATCACTACTGGCGACTCTATGCTGTTTAGACGAGAATCATCTTGTGTGGAATTGTCTACTTTTTTGTATGCATCATATGTCGACCATTCCAAATCACATCAATAAATAATTAAACCTTATCCCAAAAATAAAATATCATTTCGTATTCTCTGCTTCCCGATGTTGTTAGGTGGTTATTGTTGTTCGATATCTAATGGTTTTTTTACTTCTTTTTTTCCCGATGCTTAGGCTGTATGAGGCTTGTCAAGGAGCATCTTAGCTGCTGGCATTCAAAATCTGAACTCAAAGCTGAAGTCCTTTGTGGAATCAAGGAGATTGGTAGCATATTGTACTGGATGGGACTTCTTGATATTGTATTGGTATGTTTCCTGAGCTTCTGGCATGACCAATAAGTAAATTATCCTTTCAGATACTATAACAGGTAGTTGGTTAGCCAAATAAGAGATACGGTTAGGTCAATGCAGGATAAATGTTGAATGGTGATCTGCCATTTCCAGTAAATTTTTTGCCCCCCCCCACAGGTGGTATTGAGGTCTGGGAATTATGTGAAGATGTTATTAGGTCCAACTGTAAGAAGACCTCTCATCATGATTTAGTTAGTTAAATAAAATATACTGTCTTTAATAGTTTAAACTCTAGATGAAGTAGTCTCACAATTCAGTTTAAAAGCCTCTAGGATCTTGGTAGAGAGTCAAGTAGCGTTCTCCTAATGGTAGGTGACTCAGCATGCCCTGCAAATGTTTTTCTTCTTTCTCTTCTATTTTCTTATTCCGGCTTCGCTGTTTCATGCCTGTTTCTAGCGACATTTTAGCGGCACTTCACCTTTGTAGGACCACTCCAGCCTCCCACGACACCATGCCTCTTTTCGACGATTGTTAAGTATTGTCTCTATTTTCAATGACTGTCCTCATGGCATTGCATCTCTTTTCCGTTACCATTCCAGGTCACACCATGCCTCCTTGTAGTGATCGTTCTTGCAGCATTCTACCTCCATCCGTCCATCTTTCGGACATACTACTTTTCCAGCAAGATTTCAGCTATTAGAGCGTTTCAATCTAGATTTTCAGGCGATCTTTTGATAATATTGTTTCTGTGTTTTCAAAATAAACAAGTTTAATATCCCGTTTGGCCAAGCTGCAAAAATCAGCTTATTTTGAAAAGTGTTTTTCTCAAAAGTACTTTTTGTGAGAAGCAGTTTGTGACTTTGTGTTTGACTAATTAATTTGAAAAGCACTTCCGAGCAGCAATCAGTGTTTGACCAAGTTTTTAAAAAGTGCTTCTAAGTGTATTTTTCTCAAAAGTGCTTTTCAAAAGTGTTTTTGGAGAGAAACTCCTTTTTTCTGCTTCTCCAAAACTGCTTTGCTTCTCTTTCTGTGACATATATTTATCACCACCAACCTAAGTTAAGCCCGAGGAAACAACCTCTACAAGGTAGGGGTAAGGTCTGTGTATACACTACCCTCCCCAGACCCCACTTGTGGGGGAATATATTCGCCTATTCGGTATGTTGTTATTGTTGCACCAACATAATTCACAAGATGGTTAATAGACCTACTGTTCGTTTGATCTCCCGGGAAATTTGCCTAAATCCTTGTTATCTGAAAGTAGTTTGAATATCTCAGTAACTAGAGTTTACTACATTGTCCTTTGTTATGTTTGGCGAAGGCAGACTGTTGAACAGGCATTTCTGAACCTGCTGCTCAGAGTTTATTACTTGCATAAAGTATGGAGTTGTGTCGGAGCTTGTGCGCTTGCAATCTCCTGAAGGCAGAAGTTTCTCCAATATTTGATCTCATCCTATGTGTCATAAAGTAGGTTTTCTGTAAAAGGAAATGGATGGAGCAAATGAATGCCTAATAGGCTGTTGTCCCTTTTTATTTTTTGGACATGATACCCTTTTTCATTTGTTTACATCTGTCTAATGAAGTTAATTGATCTTGGACCATTGAATTACAACAATTTTAACGTTCTTTTTACTTTTTAGTTATCATCTTATTTTTGCATGAAAACTGATGGTATTTACTGTTGTGGTAGTGATAATATTCCACAAAGAGGAATCTTTAATATCTACTGTATTATACATGTGACAGAGAGAAGTGGATACCCGCCATTTTATGCAAACTGCCCCTTGGTTGGGCTTGATTCCTGGTGCTGACGGGCAAATATTGCACTCTCAAGATGGGGGAGATAGCCCTATGGTCACTCTGTTTAAATCAGCAACTACTGCCACCGTGTCCAACCATAACTGTACAAATCCAACATCATTTCATACTATATCAAGACAAGCAGAAGCTGCTGGTATGTACCTTTACAGTATCCAGCCTTTTAATGAGCTTGTCGATATAATCATTTAAGACATGTAAACAACACATTATGGCATCTAAAGTTTGATATCATAGAATGCAGTCATGGTTCAAGTCTCTGTCACATTCCCCATCGGACCATGTCACTGTGATGCTTTAGTACCATCATGCTTACAGTGTCCTCTTTTTCTTCTTGAAGAAGAGGAGTTTAATCTTATGTGCAGGAAAGCCCTATTACATAATTATATTACGTACCAGAATATTTGCAACTTTTTGAAAGGCTTATCAGACAATTGGGATCCAAAAGACAATGCAAACTTGCTTATTAGATAATTGGACCAGGAAAGAATTCTAAGTTGCCCTAACATGGCAGTTTAGGTGCCGCATCCGTGTCGACACGACACTAGTATGGGTGTGGGATCCATACTGGATCTGGTCAAACAATTTTGGGTACTTTGACCACGACGGACGGGAAAATTTGAGACGAGATACAATTTGATTCCCGAAATCAGAACCAAAACTAGGGAAGAAGATAACATACCGTATCTAGGAAATCAATCCTTTACTTATCTACAACTTGAGAATGAAAAAAGAAATCCACACTTTACAAACTATATGTAAGTATTCCTCAAATTTCTCATAATTTAGAGATATTCTTATATTTATTTTTTTGAATTATTTTGAGCCGGATCCCCGCACCCGTATCCGTACTAGGATCCGTATTCCCGAATCTTAGAATTTTCATTCGAAGGATCCGATCTCTAGATCCGCACCCATGTCGGACACCCGCACCCGTGTCCAAGCAACTTGGTGAAAGATATTGCCAACTTGCTATATCTTGTCTTTATTAGCATTTTAGTATCATTGTCGTTGGCATGTTTCACTAGTTATGAAGCCATTTGCTTTTAAGATGATAGGAAAAAACTGGACTGTGGCTAATAAGGGTCTCTAGATGTAAAATACACATATTATTGAGTAGTAAATTATATAGGAGCAAGATATCCTCTCCCTGTATCATATATTTTCTCACTTATTTTTTCAGCACATTTAGTGTGATTGTGTGGAAGATGTGGGCTTGTATATGTGGCGAAATTTTATGTGAATTTGGATGGTCCCACCGTGAGCAATAAATAAAGGGCAGCCCGGTGCACTAAGCTCCTATGTGCGGGGTCCGAGGAAGGGCTGGTCAGCAAGGGTCTATTATACGCAGCCTTACCCTGCATTTCTGCAAGTGGTTGTTTCCACGGCTCGAACCCGTGACCTCCTGGTCACATGACAACAACTTTACCAATTGCGCCAAGGTCCCCTTCACCGCGAGCGATAAATAAATTATTAAAATTGCAGTTTAGGCTCATTTTCATGAATCATTTGAACTGAGTCCTTGCTCATGTATAGAAGGTAGTTATGAACTAGGGAAGCTAAGGTGGGAAGTTACTTCTGATTCCCTCTTGTTAAATATTCATAAAGATTCCTCTAATTTCGTCTCTCTTTCATGCTTTTGCGCAATTTCTATTTTCTTTCTCTGCAATTTTCCTTCTTGTGAGGAGGGTAATGATCATAACTACTGTGAGTTACGTAACCTCAACCAGTAAACCCTGTTATTTGTTTGAGTTGTTCTAAGTTGATAATCTTGTTTGCTTTATTCTTGTATCATGTAACATAAGCATTTTCCCTTTCCATTTTTGTTTCAGATTTGTTGTATAAGGCCAATATTAACACTGGAAGTGTGCTGGAATATGCCCTTGCTTTTACAAGTGCCGCATTAGATAAATACTGCAGTAAATGGAGTGCAGCCCCAAAGACGGGATTTATTGATATTACCACTTCCAAGGACTTCTACCGGATTTTCAGCGGACTCCAAATTGTGAGATACAAAACATCATTCGCTTCATTTGTTTTATAAAATTTCATTGCACTTTTAACTGCATATTTCAATGGTTTTGAACACTAATGATGTCTTCAATGTTGCAAATTTGTTGTGCACACAATATGTTTGTCTCTGGTTACAAATTTACCTGATTAATACATCAACAACTATCAGCTGGACTGTCATGGACTCATGGTTTATGCAGAATCCCTGCAGTTTACTACCTCTGTACCTTTTTCTGATTAAAAGAACTACCTCTATTCCTTCTTGTTTGACCTATTCCCTACTTTAGTCTATTAGAATGTTAAATGTTTAGTGTTGGAGTAGAGTGGTAGAAGAGTTATGTTCTTATGTTAGCTATTGTCTCACACTGTAAAAATATCATGTGTTTTTATTCAACACTTATAAGTAGGTGTGCCTTGTGTTCATTAAATTATCAGGTCTTTAATATGTCTCTTCCTTTCTCTCTTTTTTTTCTTTTCATGGGGCATCGCAGCCTTCACAATCTTGGTTGAGACTTTTTTTTTTGATTGTTAAAAAAAAGTCACGGTAGGGGTAAGGTCTGCGTGCACACTACCCTGCCCAGACCCCACTATTACACTGGTGTTGATTGAAGTATTGATTTCAGCAGTTGAGATTCAAATTGTTTATGCTTACCATCATGTGGCCATACATCTACCTGCCCCACCAATGTTTTCCTTATTTCTTTCTGCATTGTCCCAGTGGCAATCGATGCTGCTCATCCTTCTGCCAGCCAGTTCCCCTCTCCGGTTCTTTGGATCGTTCCTCTGACTTACCCCCAGCAATAATCTACTCTGCCTTCTTTCAGAAAAACTTATATTCAAAGCAGCTTTTTCACACGCCACTCCTCTTTGTCCGGCTATTTAAATAGCTGTCACTTTTTGACGAACACCTTTTCACTGACCACCCGGCTCGGCTCCTCTTTTCAGCAACGGTCCAGCGCCTCTCTTCAGCAACCGTCCAGTGCCTGTTTTCGGGCTCACCCCAGCGCCTCCTTTTGGCTACCTCTCTGATGGCACCACACCTCTTCTAGCGTATCTTCTAGTGTCACCTTGCCTCTTTCCTGTGACTGTTCCAGCGTTACTGTGCCTCTTTTCACTGACTGCATCACTACACCTATTTCCTATGACCGTTCTGACGTCACTTCTGACAATGCCACACTTCTTTCTGGTGACCATTTTCGATTCATCTCCCGGATACTACTCCAGCAATATATTTTCCAACGAGCAGAGCTTTTCCAGCCAGATTTGGCACGATTTCCCAGTATGTATTCCGACTATATCTACTTTTAATGTCTTCAACACAAAGAAATTCAAGTTGGTTTTTCCACTTTGACTTAGAGGGGACGTGTGATGATGTTGAGAGTTAAGTGTTAGAAGAGTTATGCTCTTGTATTTAATGTTGTCTAATTTAGAAAAACTATCATGTATGTTAACACATATATATAGGTGTGCCTTTTCTTCACCAAATCATCAAGTCTTCATCTATCTCTTCCCTTACGTTCTTTTGTCACTTAATCTAGCCGCAATTACTTCTTTCATGTAATGGTGATTTTTTTCCCTCTCCTTTCCAGGTTATCTGGATATGTCCTTCACTTTCGTTAGGTGGAAAGTTCTAATACAATTTAAATAACACAAAAGTTTTGACTCCCTACTGTTACTATGGTAGACTGAAATCTTTTTTGTGTACAAATTACGCGCTTGCTTGGTGCAGTTTAATGAAATCTGTCTTGCTTATCAAAGATTAAAAGAAAAAAAAAAGAAAAAAGAAAAAAGGGCAGCCTGGTGCACTTAAGCTCCCGCTATGTGTGGAGTCCGGGGAAGGGCCGGTGCACTAAAGTTTCTGGCTTCCTGCTTTGTAATGTATTCGCTCCCTGCATTTTTTCAGAAGCTTTAAAAACAAAAAGCTTTTCCAGGTAGTCCAATATTGGTTATCCTCTCTAAATTAGTCAAAATTACTACTTGTAGTCCATGATAGTTTTTGTACTTGTAGTCCATGTTAATTAGTCTATTTAGCCAAGATATGATGTCTTCTGCAAAACCAAGGCCAACATGTTTCAGCATTGGTTTTAATATATGACAGGATAACGGATAACCCATCTACATTCATCAGACATACTTTTCCAACTGTGCACTACTCAACTAAAGAAGATATATTACAGAGGGACCTATAGAGTAATACTGTCATTATACAAGAAGCCAGGACTCTTTATTATTTTCTTAAATTTGACAATAAAGCAAGATATGTTAAAGGAAGACACCAATAAGAGAATATCATTACCTTTTCTAAAAAAATAAAAGAGGAATTAATTATCCTAGCGAAACTAAAAGGTACACTAGGTAAGTAGAACTGTCCAATCCCTTTGGAGTCGAGGGGGTGTCGTCAAGATGAATATTCCTCATGGGAAGCCTAAAAGGCTGTTCTCTAGCACCTTAGTGATTCATGGCCAAGATATAACCTTGTTTAGTAATCTGATTGTCAGAGAGTGGAAATATCTTTGGCGTAAACTGTTGATTTGACATTGTTGTCAACTGTAGGAATACTTGGAGGAATCTGTTCAGCTACAATCCAACACTTACGAAATGTTGGGCGACTCAGTTGCTTGGGGTGGATGTACAATAATCTACCTGCTTGGCCAACAATTGCATTTTGAACTGTTTGATTTTTCCCATCAAGTCCTCAATGTTGCCGAGGTGGAGTCTGTAGCAATATCGCCAACCCAGAAGAATCCTAATTTTCTCCAGGTATGATTTGCGAATTAACCAAACAAATAATGTTCTTTATTATTTTGAACATGTGGAACTGCATCTGTAAGAATTAACACTATAATTATGTTCTCCACTTCATGATGGCTTGTGTTTCTTTCAACTAAAATTATTCGAAACTGTGCCAACTAAAATTTTGTTGTGACAGCTTAATTGACTTAGGTGACATGCTGAAAGCCTTATAAAAACAGGGTTTTGCATCATGCTTCGCTGCTAATTCCTTATCTTTTCCAACCTGCTGGGATCTTGTCATGCTGCTTTAGCAAAGAATGATTAAGGCAAAATACAGGGATATAGATATTACTCTAGAATCAAGTAATGAGTAACTAATAGAGCTTATTGACTACACTATTGTTTCTTTGTCATATACCTCAGAGTCTCCTACATATGACGATGAAAAAAGCTTTCCCCCTCACCTTTCTTATTGAATTGTGATCTCCTCATCTAAAAGTTTAAATTGTTAGAGAGGAACACTTTACTCATTCATTTAGGTCAGCAACATGGATTCTCATGTGTTGACCTGATTCTTTTTCTTGGACCAAGCACGTAGAAAATTTTTGAGTGATGTTTGGCGGCACTTGAACTCGGGACATTTGTTTACTACTGTACCATGTGAAAATATTTGAATGTCCAATTCAAAACCTTAAGGAAGTGGATTGAGTAGCCAAAGACTTTTATAATCCCACCTGGAAGCCCTTAAATAACTCATATGATAAATTTATGACTCAATACCTGTTCGTATGTGTAAGCGGATTATAGGGTTCGCACGTAAACGTTATGCCAACTTAGGAGTGTCCCTTTTTGAAGCCTTTATAGTTTTTATGAATCATATGTGATAACTATACAACTCAACATCCTCTCGCACATGTAACCTGTAACTTTTGAGCGTGACAATGAGCTCATGAAAGATTGATGCAAATCCCGTGTTGAATTATGTGATTAGCTTATCTAGCAACTTAAACTGTTCGATAAGGAACATTTTTATTTATTCATTTTAGGCCTGACTTGTTTCTTCTTTTGGGCCAAACATGTAGAAATTGTTGCAAACCTAAGATAAAAATAAATGTGTTTCCTCTCTAACAATTTAATCTTTTAGATAAACTGCCACGTCCGTCAGCATGATATTAGAGCGGACTGGGTCCTGCGTTCAGGTCTCATGGTCACCATTATATAAAAAAGTTCACATAGTTGACCCTGAAAAGAGTTCAACCATCACTGAGGGGCGTGTTTGCAAGCCCAAAATCAATTAAAAAAGGGTCTCCACTCTAACAGTTTGAGCTTTAAGATGATTACAACCACCACAATTCAGTCCAAACCTAAGCTTTACATGGTAACCGTTCACATATCCAAAAGAAATATTTATGTTGATTGATGTAGTAAGACTTGAACCTAGAATCTCTATGTGCTATGATATCATGTGAAAAAATCTGGCCATGCAACCCAAGCCTTGGGGTAATTGGTATTAGAGCCAAGATCTTTATAAGTCCTTTTAGAAGTCCTACACATCTCATGTGAAACCACTATATAACTCAACAGTCCCAGGACCTTAGTTGTGATCTGGAAATTTTTTATGCAATCATTATAGAAGGTTGTTAAACCTAACAAATGAGATTAAACAGAATCAAAGATCTAAAGAAGGCTATCATGTGTTTGTTATGGGGTGCAGTTATGCTCCTGAAGATCCATCAAACAACAAAACAATGACAACAACTATGCCTCAATCCTAACCTAGTTGTGGCTTCTAAGATGAATTAGGGGTTTTCTACAATTAGAACTTCTTTAACTTTACACTACACGTAAATCTCTAACCAAACTAAAAAGACTACTGGCAATCGCCAAACCTAATGTAAGTCTGTCAACAATGACCTAATCCCAACTAATTCATATTGCCTATTTTGACGACTCTGATCTTGTGAAATGTTAGGTCTTAGAAGCCAAAGTTCACTTTCATATAACATAACACTGTTGGTCTCACAATTATTTTATAGATTTCTCATTCACTTTGGTAGGTATGTTATCACATAGCAATCCTATAATACTTATCTAGTTCAGCCATCTTATTCTAATGTTGTATTTTTGTTTTCATCTATTATGTTTTTCTCTTGAAACTCTGAGAAATTTGAAATATCTGCATTTAAGCATCCAATCTTGTTTGATACTATCACTTTACTTGATTCTTCTTGTGGGTATTAAACTTGTAATGTTTATGCTGTCTTATGTAAACACTTTTTCTAAAATCCATGCTCCATAAAATGATTCTCCGTAGTTCAAACTTGTTGATTCCTTCACTAGTTTCGTCAATTAATACAATATCATTTGCAAATAGCTTGCACCATGGAATCCAATCTTAGAAGTTGACCATAAAACATAAATCAGATAATGAAATAAGGGCCTCAATTCTTTTTTACTCACTTTGTCTCCTTTCTCAAATAAAAAAAGAAAGAAGAGGATTTCTCTTTCTCATCTCTGTTTACGCGTAAAACGGTACAATTGAATTTATACGTAGTTTATAGACAAGTGAATCGATTTGACCCTAAAATGATAAATAAATTAGGTAAAAATATAAGACTTAGCCTTGAAATCGATATAAAACAGCAGATATCTCGGTCCGGGGAGCAGAGCGTCCGGAGGTAGTAAGAGCAATGTAAATAAGCAAGAAAGTAAAATTGTATTGAGCTTTGAACAAAGTATAATGTATGTTTGTCTGAAAATTCCTTTTTTTTTTTACAAATTACAATGATGGTAGAGCTCACTATTTATAGTTGCACGTAGGGAGCAAGATCCTACGATCAAGCCCCTCTTAAATGACAATTATGAGGGCCATTGAAGAATGTGTAACGGTAGGTAGTCAATGCCATATTCTCTGTAACAGACCGTGCACTTAATGCTATAGAATATGGTTCATTGAATGCTACCGGGTGACAGATATTTATTTCACCTTTATGAATATCATTCTCTCTGGTAACAAGCGAGATCGTTACCTTCGGACCCGACTGTCTTCTGTTTTCGGCTCCACGTGTCACTTTCTCATGCTATCATTAAATATGAACATATTTTACACTATATAGATTGTACCCCTGCTTTCCGGTGGTATAACTGTGTCACCGGGAAACAGGTAGAGATAGTCCACCTTAATATTATTCTAAAAGCTTACGGCAATTTAATTCAGACATCAACATCATGGCATAATGGAATATATTGTAGATGTATTTAGTTGAAATCAAGCAAAGGTGCCAAAATTAATGAAAAACAAGATCAAAACTAACACAAAATGGTAACTAAAGCACCAAAAATTCATATATGTTAGTCTTTCACTATGCATAATCATAGTAGTGAAGAAAATGTGGCGATGATTTCAAAAGGAAAAGGAAAAACTATGGAAAACAATATAGTAACTATAAATAATAATCGAGGGAAAGGGTAATTGTGGATTTGAAAGTCGTAGGATTTAGCTAGCAAGAAGTTCTTTGTTCTATCGGCTTGATTTACGATTCACCGTCTATAATTTCTGACATGAGAACCCCCCCCCCCCCCCCCCCCCCCCCCCCCCCCCCC
>MU674718.1:38930-49329 GCA_026770625.1 Nicotiana glauca
GTGTTGGACTATAGATTGTCATTTCGTATCCTCTTCAATTCTCTTTATCACTATTGTTTACACTCATTTTGGTATGTAGAATATCATATATTTTCCATCTAATCCTTTCAGCCCTTCACTGACCAATCTTCCTTTTCAATCTAAAGGGAATTGAAGGTTTGCTAGAAGCTATGAAGAAAGCTAGGAGGCTAAATAATCACGTATTTTCAATGTTGAAAGCCCGCTGCCCATTGGAAGATAAACAGGCTTGTGCGATCAAACAAAGTGGTGCACCATTGCATCGGGTAAAATTTGAGAATACTGTGTCTGCCTTTGAAACATTGCCACAGAAAGGTGCCTGAGATGTTGCTTCTATTTTCATTGCGGGAGCTGGCATGGTATGCCTGTGTTATTGTGTATGTAATGTATGTATATTGCTGTACTTGTTGCTCTGACAATGAAGGATAGTACTTTATCAGTGATGGTAGAGATTCAGATACTGTAAAATTAAGTAAAACGAGTTCATCAAAATAGTTGCTGAGGCAGCAGAATGATATATTCAACTAGTTCAAATAATGATCCGATAAATAGGTAATGGAGAAAGAGCAGAGAGTACGCAAAGACTGCCAGATTCGTTAATCTGGCGCTTGCTTCTCTTTCACCAGTTAATGTCACTAAAACTCTTTAATCGGGGCAGAATGCAAAAAATGAGTGAAATTTCCCGAATGCATAAATGACTATTTGTTTGAATTAATGAGGAAGGAGAACCTTTCCGTTTAAGCCAAATGGGGGATTTGCATCTATACCTGCTTTGCAAAAAAATTGCTAGCGTACTTGCTTTTTTGCGTAATTTTAGCATACTGGGTTGCAGTAGTAAAGACAATCATGCAAAACTTCAGCATTCTAGTAGACGGGTTTGAAGTAAGTGTGCTGAAATTTTTGTTTGTAATTGCTGAACTTAAGCTTTTTATTTGTAATTGCTAAACTTAAGCATAGTAGCTGGAGTTTTGTTCTCTATTCGTTAAAGTTTTTGTTTGTAATTGCACTAAATAAGCTGAAGTATTTTTGTTCTGGATTCATTAGTTTTGTCATTAAGCTTTTTCAAAAAGTTCAGTAGAAGATGCTGAAGTTATTTAGTTCATTTATAAAATTTTCAGCTCTAAATAAGCTGAAGTTTTTTGTCCTGGATAAGCTTTTTCAAAAATTTCATTAGAAATGTAGAAGTTATTTAGTTCATTTGTAAAAACTTCAGCACTAAATAAGTTGAAGTTTTTTTTCTCATGGATTCATTTGTTTTGTCATAAAGCTTTTTCAAAAACTTCAGCAAAAGATTTTGAAGTTATTTAGTTCATTTGTAAAATCTTCAGCACCAAAAAAGCTAAAGTTTTTTTGTTCTGGATTCATTAGTTTTGTCATAAAGTTTTTTAAAAACTTCAGCAGACGATGCTGAAGTTATTTAGTGAAATTGTACAAATTTCAGCACTATATAAGTTGAAGTTTTTGAAAAAGCTTTCTAACATACTAGATAAATAATCAGATTGCCAACAGTATCTAAATCATAAATTTTGGAAACAATAAACGTGAAAGGAACAGAATTATCATGAAAAGAATCACTAAGTGTGACCTTAAACTTTCCGTACGTGAAAATATTCACAAATTATTGTCTACTAACTTATGCAATTATTTATAATTTATTTTTAAATAATCTGATAAACATACTTATGACAATCATCCCATGAACTGAAGTTTCATAGCAGCACCAACAGTAGCAGAAGAAAGGAGGAGAAGGAGGAGGAGGAGGAGGAGAAAGGGGGTTGGAGTTGTTTAAAAAGTGTGTACAAGTTAAAACTTTAAAAAAAATGGGTATAAATTAAATGAAGACGATCAAATAGGACGCCCCGTGCAATTTTTATAAGCAAAATGGCTAAATGCATGGCCTTTGATTCAAGCCAAAATTTTAACGAGAACCTGCACTCGTTTTAGTCTTCGGAGTAAAAATCTTGTCAAAAGCATAGAATTTGTTCAAGATCTCTTTGAGGTGCTGGCGCTAGGGGTGTTCAAACCGAATCGGAAAATCGCACCAAACCAAACAGATTAAAAAATCAAACTAGGTTTGGTATTGAGTAAAAAAACCCGAACCAAACAGTCATATAAATATATAAATTTTATTTATATTTTTAAGACTTTATAGTGAATTTTCTTTAGAAAATGTAAAAATATTTGGGATNGTGTTACTAAAAAAATTCTCCCATTAGAATATATTAATAGATCATACATTTGTCAATTTTTTCATATTTACTAAACATATATTTACTTATCAAAGACTTATCTATAATTTTAATAAAGTAAGATTAAAATAATATTCATGTAACAAAAAAACCCGAAAATCCGAAAAATCCGATAAAACCGAATCAATCCAAACCGATATAGTTGGTTTGATTCGGTTATAAAAACCGAACCAACCCGATCCATGTACACCCCTAGCTGGCGCTACATTTGAAATTACTAAAAATAACTAAAAGAGTTTCAGCTAAATACGCCAATAATCGTTTTTTTTTTTTGGTAAAAAGATGCACATATATATATCGATAATCAGGCTCGTACAGAGCTGTTAACCAAAAAATACAATCACAAATGTAATCTAATAACTCAAGAACGTGTTCCCTGTGGAAAGTTATATGATATACCATTTGTAAAACTCACTTTCATGATATATTTTTTAGAAAGTGTTTTTCATAAGTCATTGCCGTAGTGTTTGATTACCATAAAATATTTTCATCAAAAAGGGAAATAATTTCCCTTGTTTCTAGGCAAAACTAATTTTCTTTACAACGGTCTTTAACTTTTAATTTGATATTCTTGTTACAATTACTCCCTCTGGTTCACAATAATATCCAATTTGCTTTTTCATTTTGGTTCAAAATAAGTATCCAATTATGTAATCAAGAAAAAATTTAATTTGTTTTTACAAAATAACCCCTAT
Source organism: Nicotiana glauca (assembly GCA_026770625.1). Lineage (NCBI taxonomy): Eukaryota > Viridiplantae > Streptophyta > Magnoliopsida > Solanales > Solanaceae > Nicotiana > Nicotiana glauca. The sequence goes on from MU674718.1 coordinate 41,893, forward strand.
ATACATATCCCTAAAAAGTTTTCTTATTCCTCACATAAAATATTTAATTAGGGATAGTTTACTCATACTAATTATTTTTGTATAGAATTAGTATTTTTTTAATGGGCGTGCTAAAAACAAATTAGACATTTATTTTTGAACCGGAGAAAATAACAATCAGACATTATTAATACATATTTAATACTCATAAATTTCATCAAAACACTCTACACTTCGCTAATAATATTATTTAACTCTATAACATGCTTCAACCACCCACATGCCTACTAACGACTATTGTTCAAAGTTGGAGGGAGAAATCGATTTTCACCCGTGTTATAAATCACAACTTCTAAAACGGTAACACTTTACCTTCATCATTTTCTATGAATTGTTGCCCAAAATAGTATTTACATTTTTTATTTGTTCTTCTTCACGTAAATTGTCAATGTGAACGTTCCTAGTCTCATCGACCATTATATATCACGCATTCAAATTAACCTCTTTCATTTCCGGAGTTGTTTTATTCAATCCTGGGAAGACAAAGTTATCCCATGGGATTATAAGTTTTATTCTAATTTAAATTTATACCCACAACTAAATGCTCCATAAAAAGCCTTTTTCTTGATAAGGCAGAGCTGGCTAAAGCTGGAAAACAATAAATGCTTAATGGTACCTTTTGCATGATTGAAGGGAGCATTTCAGGTGGAATGAAAATTTTATTTTGTGTCTTATGCAACTGATACTAATTATACGAGATAGTTTTTTTGTTTCATAATTTTATGAATTCAGATTTTTATAGACCCAAAAATATAAAATTAGGTTCATAAATTTATGAGATAAAAAAGAAACCACATTCAACTAATGTCAGTTATATGTGTCACATAAAATTTCTCTAGATAGTAGTCCATTCAATCCATTCAGTCAAGACTAATATAATTATGATTAATTATTTTGAAGGCTTTTGTATATTACGAGAGTACACGATACATTCATAAAATCTGCCACGTAATCTGTCAACATGCATAAAAGCCAAGAGTTGTCTAGGGATTATACAGCCGGAGGAAGATATCAATAAGACAGCGGTCAACTCTCAAGGACATGCAAAGAACCAGGTTTTTTTTATTTTTTATTTTGTAATATAATACATAATTTGCTCCATATTGATGTTATTAAAAAAAAAAATAAAAAAATGAAGAAAGTTCATATGGAGAAAGAACCAAATTTAACCGTACTTTGACAAAGATTTAAAAGGAAAGTCGACATTCTTCGAGAGGAAATACAATTTTCATTATCCCATTAGAAATATCCAGACTTAAAATTTAGCCAGAATATGAAGCAAAAGATTGGGGAAATTATAAGATTTATAAAAAAGAAAATACTTAGACATTTTGTTGGAAAGTAGGCAAGAACAAATGTGATTTCTCTTCAATAATAAGAGAGAGGACAATAAATGTGAGACCATCCACGAGTTGTGCTACCACAAAGTTGAGTATTACATTTCACCTAACTTCTATTAATTTCTTTCTTTCTATATTGTATTAATAATTGAGTCTCTCCACCCATCTTGCTACGACTTTATTTTAAGTCATTTACAACGAGCTACTATTTTTAATTCATCTTTCCGAGTATGATTTTCATTTGATAATTTGTTTTTTTATGAAGTTGAGTTTTGCACTTCCCAAATTTGGATTGTCAAATGAAATAGCGTGCAGTTGCAGTCAATGTCTGATCCCTTGAGAAAAAATTATCGAAATAACTATATGAGTTTCAGCTAAATGCGCAAATATAAATAATTAATGTTACCTTAATTAGATTATAATCTTTACTTTTAAACTTATAATTATAATCCAAGTTATATATTTGGTGGTTTTGAACTTGGAGTTTTCAGTTCAGGCACATGTACCACGACCCGAAATCCCACTAAAAGATCGTGATAGCGCCTAACTCGCTTGCTAGACAAGCCAATACAATAAGAATCACAATTATAAAGTAGATTTATCAAATATTTAATAAACTCCATAATATAATAAGAAACATTAATAATCTCAAACTGATAACGTAGATAAACTATCTTACACAAGGTCTATATATATGACCATAACTATCTATATAGCCCAAAACCCGGATATCACAACCATCACAAGCATCTAATAAGAGTATGTAAGCCAACTGAATAATATTGTATGTCTCGAATAGATAGAAAGAGATTATAGAAAGATATGGAGGAGGATTCCAAGAGTGACGAATCGACTGCATCGGGTGAATGCCACTAAAATCTGCCTCAGAACCTGTACAAAAATTTACAGAAACGTGGCATGAATATAAAATATGATACTCAGTAAGTATCAAGTCTAATCTAAAAAAAATAATGGCAAGGGATCAATCGACTCTAACAATCCAATAATCAGAAGAAAGTGTAAACCAAATATATAATGGAGCATGTTATCATCAAACGAATGAAATCTTAAAGAGAGACTATACATAATTTAGGCTTGCTTTCACAGATATCATAGATCATACAAGATAGCAACAACTCAATCCTCGAATAAGACCTAATACATATCAACCAAACTAGAATAAATCCACCACATGAGCCAACACACCCACAACTCTCTATATAGACCAAAACCCGAATATCACAACCATTACAAGCATCTAACAAGAGTATATAAGCCAACAAACTTATATTGTCAGTCTGAAATAGATAGATAGATAGGTAGATAGATAGATGGATATGACTTCATATGTTGCGAATCGGGCAAGTAAAGCAGCTCACCACGAAGTCTCTTCAAAAGCAACTACTGCATCGGGTGAATACTTAACACCAGCATAAGAACCTGCATAAAAATGTGCAAGAGCGTAGTATGAGTATTATATGGGTCAAAATCCATCTTTAGTCGAAATGATATCAGTAAAGCACTCTTGGGGCACCACATGTCGAAGTAATCTAATTATCAGAAAAGGCCGAGGTCGAAGAGTCAGCAAGACTGAAGTTGAAGAGACGTCATGAGGCAGAGGTCGAGCACCTTTGACAGTATTATAACGGCTAGTTTTATGATAGGACTTAAAGGAGAATATTCTAATGGATATTCTCTACACTTGTACTATTAGGGTTTCTAGGAACATGTTCCTTATAAATAGAAAGAGACACAATGATAGGGGACATGTGATATTCATTTGTAAAAAATATACTTTGACTTGAGAAAGAGAGTCGGATCTCATTGCAAATATACAAACATCACCTTTTCACTAAGATTTTGGTCTACACTTTTCTACTAAATTAGAGAATAACTTAGATATTCAACGGATTGTCCATTGCTAATCATTGTTAGAAAGAACATTCACTGATTCCATCCTTTCTTGGGTAACTCAATCATTATATTTACTTAAATACCTTTTATTGTTGTTCATTGATATTGAATGTTAAATTACTACCTCTGATTTCTGGTATATTTATTGCATACTGCTGCTGTTATCCAACTACACTTACATAGTATTTGTCGCACTTTTGATTATTTGAACCAAAATCTATATTTTTTGGTCAAACAATTTACCGCCTATGTGGGGATTTCTTAGCTAATTTTTTAGTTTCCTCTAGATCTATAATTAACGCAAGTCACTAACATAAAAAAAATCCAAGATCTCCTTTCTTTGTGCATACAAAACCCTACATGGCAGGTAATCAAGGAGATGTGACAAAAATAACAAGATTTCCCAACCAACCTCATGAATGTCATCAACGAAAGTTGTAATACCGTAGGTGAGTGACACGATGCCCAACGTGTCCCCTAGGTGATAGAGGTTGCCTCCCCCACACTGCAACATAATAAAACCCAACTAAAAAGGGGCATCCACGTCTATAGAAGAAGGGACGCCCCCAGCTGTAAAGAAGCTCCTCAAAGCATGGCTGACCGAAATGCTAGCAAGATTCCTCAATAAACCCGCTCTAGGCATGATTGCAGAAACCACAATAGCTTTCATGATACAACAAACAGACAAGCAGTACAATTGGCCACACCCTCCACTGATATGTATAATCCACAATACTACTAACAGTGCAGGTGACAGTGCCCTCACTTCCATTCTAAAGAGGATGGAAGAAATGGAGAACAAAAATAAGGTACTCCGAGACCAGATAAAAGAACATCTAGAACGAGTTGACAAGATACCAGGCGCTCCTAAGGTGCTGCCAAAAAGGAACATCGGCAGGTTCATAGAACAACCGTATAAAGATGATGCAGCCCCATATTCCATACCAAAGACTCTCAAAATGCCACCCTACCTCAAGATATACGACGGAACGACCGGTCCTGAGGATCATGTGACTCATTACATCATCGTCGTGAAAGGAAACGACCTCTCCAAGGAACAAATGTCTTCCATATTACTAAAGAAGTTTGGCGAAACCCTTAAAGGAAGATTATTAACATGGTATTCACATCTACCACCCTGCTCCATAGAAATATTCGAGGATATGGCCGATAAGTTTATAACCGGTCATGCCGGAGCCAAGAAGGCCAAAGCAAGAGTAAATGATATATTCGCTATTAAGAAATCCTTGAGAGCGGGACTAAGGTCTTCTTCGCCCGGTTCAACAGGGTAAGGATGACTCTGCTAAAAGTATCCGAAGGTATGGCAGTTGCCGCCTTCTAGAACGAACTGAGTAGGGATGGCTCAAGAGCAATTGGAAAACTGCTGAGCCGTTTGACAAAATATTCCCCAGCCACTTGGGACAAAATATATAATGCTTATTGCGCCGAGGTCCGAGCAGACGAAGATGACCTCAACAAACTGACTCATCAACTAGCATTAGTGCAAACCGAATCCAGAAAGGAACGAAGAGACAATATTAGGATGGATCACCCGATTCAGCGATGTACTAGGGAACGACATCAACCATATGTCAGGGCAGCCTCCGCCCCTCCCCCCCGCTATGAAGAAGGCCCATCCAGGCCAACGACTGGGACTCACCGAAATGAAAGAGGTATGCCCCCTTTATTATCTGCTCACAATTTTTATGTGCCACCTACATAAATAGTCTACGCTTTTGAGAAACTCGGAACGAAGGTGAAGTGGCCGCCGAAGATGAGATCAGACCCGAACACTAGAAAATCCGACACACTCTGTGTGTTCCACCAGGAATGTTGGCACAAAACAGAGAATTTCATTGCCCCCATACAAAAAGTCGTAAACATGTTACAGCAACGACACCTTAAGGAGTTGTTAAGCAATAAAGGGAGAACCAACTTTGCTAGAGGATGCAAACACCAAGGCCCACCGAAGTCGCCATCACCAGTGCGTACTATCAACATGATCATCGGCAGTGACGATGACTGTCGACGCCCCCTTTTCCTCGTAGAATCGGAATCGGTTTTATGACATTTGGGAAGACAACTCTATTCCCGTTTGGGAATTGGGTTTTGGATTTTTGGAGAGTCACCTCCTAATGATTATAGTGCATTAGGACACTTTTTAGAAGAATTAAAGATGAAAACCAGAGTTTGGGTAAGGGCTCAAAATTATCTCGAGGTGAGGTGTTAGGCACCCCTCAAGATCCACTAGTATGGTTCCCGGCCATGCTACAATTGTGACTTTAAATGCAAAAATGAATAAACAAGAAAGTATTGCAAATAAGAAGCATAAAAGGAGTTCTGAAATTCAGGAAGGAAACGGTTTTGTAAAAAGAGGGAGGGGGGTCCTAGGTTTATACATTACATGGATCATTCGCACAACACCGGTACCCAATTGTACGCATAGTGTTATCGTGTAATCATCATCTCCATGTCTACCCTTCCCACCCCGTTTAAGGTATTAGAGCGCGGAATGGTATCGCTTACTTATTGCATGCTACTACCCGTCCCCATCCTATTAGTACCGGAGGCAAATGGACTACTAATCCTAAAGGAAAGGGGGCCTAGGGCTTTTAGAGGTTTCAAAGGATAAAATGCTAAGGCGTCAACCAAAACAAATAGTTGCAGACAGAAATGGGATACAGACAGGCAAGCAATGCTCAAATATGCCTCCATAAATCATCAAAAACACAGAGCTTAGCATGTCTTTCACGTACTGATTTTGGTCTTATTTAAATAAAGCGACGAGCGGACTGGTTCAACGCATATTTTTAGGCGAAAAGTCTACATTAGGCATACTCGAATGCAGTTGTTTGAAAACTGATCTGATTGACTTAAGCATTAATTAGAACTAGGTGTGACATATACTTATTTTAGAAACAGATGCACAAACTAACAGGGGTTACTGATTTTAACGGGACAATACGAGTTTAACAGCTAGTATTATCTCTATTTAGATTCGAAACTTCCTATAGGCATGCTTTCTATATGAATAATTATTTGGACACCCTTTAGACATTAACAACATCCTAGGAACATGGCTTCTACATGCAGTTTTTATTATTATTTATCTACAAATAGTTTTCCTAATGTCGTTTGCAGAATGCAGCCGTTTGGTAGACCATGTTTTATATGAACTTGCGGAACAATTAGGAACTAACCTATATGTAGGACATCTATGCGTGTTTGTAGTAATTAAAGATTAAACCTATGAGCATGATTTCTAGGCGTGAGTTTTGCATAAATTAAAGTTTAAAAATCTATAGGCATGATTTCTAGGCGGATATGCATAAATAGAAGTTGAAAACCTATAGGCATGATTTCTAGGCGGATATGCATAAATGAAAGTTGAAAACCTATAGGCATGATTTCTAGGTGCGTTTGCAGAAATAAAACATAATTTAAACCTATAGGCAGGATCTCTACCCTTGGTGCAGAAAGTAAATCTCATCCCCCCTTTTTACTAAGTTCCCCAAGTTTATACAAGTTATTACAGTCCCAAAAGAAATAAACTAGAATAAAAAAAAATACATTAGAAAACCTCAGCTACATCCAAGCAGCCCAATTCAGATTTAATGCCTAATAATATGAGATTGAGCCACTTCCGAGATCCAAATTTCCAAGCCTTCTCTCATCTAGGGTGTTTCAGAGATCCAAGGGATTTCAGGAATCCCAGGCAATGCATACACCCAAGATATTCATAGAAATTGAGTTGTGCAGTGTGGAAGGACCAGCCCTTATGTGCCCAAGTTCAGAGGGATCTCCGGGGTCCCAAGGCAAGGCTCACATAAGAGGGCAAGAACTTAAATTGTAAGAGTTGAGTGTAAGTGCAATAGAAAAGGGTAAGGGGACTACCCAGGCAGATTGGTGGTCATGCCCAGCCACAATATAGACTGGCACACCCCTGACCATACCTATTATCAATCTTTTAGGGAGTAAAGACCTACTGGAGGTCAAGCCATGGCCTGAACAATAATCAGAAATACTGGCAGGACAAGGCTGTTACTCAGCATACACACAATGAGGGAATAGGGATGGGAAATTGACAAGCTTAGGACCCCAAAGGGTCCAGTTCATGGCCATGGACAATGATTTCAGGCATTGC
>MU674718.1:50253-65406 GCA_026770625.1 Nicotiana glauca
GAGAGTTTTAAGTAAGAATGATTTTTTGAACTCAGATTGCTTTCTGTGTTCGTGTGTGTTCAAAGAAAAGGGAGGAGAGTATTTATAGCTTTGAAAACGTGTAGAGAAATAAGGTAACAAGTACAAATCTATCACAAATATGGCATGGTCACAAATCAGAATCACTCCCCTTTAATCAGGGGATTCTTATTCAAACAGATGCTAACAGGATCCAAATAAGGAAAGGGAGAATAGGCTTTGTAAATAGAATGGCTGTTGCCATAAAAGAAGCAGTAAGGTAATACAATGGGCAATTGAGTCTAAGTATAAGGTTCGAAATTATTTTTTTTTGGAAATATTCAGGGAGGCCAATCAAAGGAAAAGAATCAATTACCCCTTGACAGGCGAGTAAAATCAGAATTTCACAAAGGAAAAATGTTTTTTTTTGAAAATTAATCACAAGTTTTGAGAATCGATCACAAAAGGAACTAAATATATATAGATGAATGCACAAGTAAGAGATACGTGAAGCCGAGTTATGGCAAAATAACGGCATATAGTAGTAACTAAAAAGAAGACATTCGAAGCATGATAGTCAAGTTTCAGTGTTTAACAATAGAGAAGAAGATCAAAAACATGCAAAGAGTTGAGTGAAAACCATACGAGTTGCACAAACAATTTCAAAGAAATTGAATAGTTCCCAAAGAAACTAGGGTTTTCGAAAGTCAATCGAGTTTAGAGGAGATAAGCAGATAAACAAATAAACAGATTCAGAATCTCGGATAAGCCCCAAAAAATTAGGGTTTTTCACTATGCTAACTCGGATATAGAAGATAACACAAACAAAACACAACAAAACATATTAAGAATCAGAGAAGAGAATCGAAATAACTTAACATGAAACCTTAGTCAAAGAATAAAGAGTTTCTAAAAGCAAAAACTTAAAGAATCTTCGAGAAAAACGCATAGAAGGTTCACACACACACAGATCCATAACAGATCTAAAATAAATCGAAGGAACCTTAGATATTAGGGTTTTGTAAGAAACCCAGGTGATAAGAAAGGCTTTGGAAACCATCGATCTGAGCAGGAAAGTCGAAGATCGAACTCGAATAGCCAAGACTGGCCGGACAAAGATTGAAGACAACCGGAGAAAAGTCATCGAACAAAGGCTTGGTCGGAACCCTTCAAGATCTGGCAATAGGACCTTTAGAAACTAGCACGCAGAAGCCATGAGAGGCTAGTATAGGCCTTCGATGAGCCCGAGAAGCCATAGATTAGGGTTTCGATGAGAGGCGGTGGGTAGGGTTTGAGGTGAGTTGAGAGGGAGTTGAGAGAAGAGAGGATTCAGAGGCAGCGGTCGAGAGAAAATGAGGTAGGGTTTTGGGGTCACTTGAATTAAAAAAGGAAAGGGAAGAGGGGAGCCGTTGATCTAAAGGATCAACGACTGGGCGTGAACGGGTTAAATGGGAAACGGGTTTGGGTATGATAGGAAAGGGTATGGGTCGGGTAGGCGTATTAATTGGGATGGGTAATTGGATTTCAAATTGGGGCTGAAATGGGGTGCCAAATTGGCTAAAATTGAAATGCAATAAGGCCAAATCGTAAATAGCCAATTTTTCCCTTTTAATTTTATAAAAATAGTAATACTGATTTTAAAACAAATTAAATGTACTGGGTAAATAAGTATTATATAAATATTAATTAAAAAATGCTGGGACTAATTTTATAAACATAAAACGCCATAAATTACAAGATAGGCTATAATTGCAACTATAATGCCATTTAGCTTTTAAAATACCAAATGAACTTGTAAAAATATGCGAAAATTACCTTAATTTTATTTTGGTGTAAATGTGAAAATAAAATGAATTATTCACCAAAATGATAATTTTGGGGATAAATATTGGATTTTGTTGTATAAAAAATAGGTAATAAGTTGGTTTTAAAAATTATTAAAAAGGCCAGAACTCTTGGGTGTGCTTATATATGCACCAATATGCTATTTTTGGAAATATTCGGGTATAAAAATACTTAGACAAAAATTGGGTATCAACAATGACACCTCTATCAACAACGTGAAGTTCACTACCACTCACAAGATCAAGCAGTCTATCACCCGCGAACGGTACAACAGACTCAAAGAAAGTATCATCTTCGACGAGTCGGATGTCGACGGTTTGAATTTTCCTCATAATGATGCCCTTGTTATTACTTTACACATTAGATACCGATGTCAAACGCATCATGATGGACGATGGAAGTGGCATATGCATTATCTATCCCCGAGTCCTTACCCAAATGAGACTCGAGGATAAAATAGTGTCGTGCTGCACCACGCTAATCGGTTTTAATAATGTAGTTGAGCGGTCATCCCGGGAAATGACACTCTCTGTCTTGGCTCGCGGCATGACTCTGGAGACAACATTCCACATAATGGACTAGGTCACTGTGTGCAATGCCATAGTGGGACGACCATGGATACATCCCATCCAACCTATACCAAGTAATTAAATTCCCAACACCATGGGGGATGTTCAGCCTACGCGGGGAATATAACACATCCCGGGAATGCTACCGCATCCATAGATAACACGGCCACCCAATAGAGAAAAGAAAAAGAAAAAGAGCCGTAGCAATCAACACGGTCGAGGTCGAAGCAAGATGAGATCGGGGGCATCATCATGGATACCGACACGGTCGAGGCTGTAGGTTCAACCATAGAAGACCTCGACCCCATTCAATTGGACCTCAACGACCATAGCAAAAGGCCTATATCAGCTGCAAACTCCGGGAATGTGACGACCTGACCCGTCGTCTCATGTTTTGTTGCTTTTCCCCCTATTTTATGCTTCTTCATGTTTCGTTATCGGTATGTGGTGTGTTAGAGTTGACTTGGATTGGTTTTGATAAGAAATGAGACACTTAGTCTCTTTAAGGAGAGCTTAAGTTGGAAAGGTCAACCAAATGTTGACTATTGAGTTAGAGGGCTCGGATGTGATTTTTGGTGATTCGGTTAGCTTTTGGGGATGATTTGTGACTTAGGGGAGTGATCGGAACTGATTTTGGAGGCCCGGTGTAGAATTAGGCTTGAATTGGCGAAGTTAAAATTTTGGCGAATTCCGGTTGATAGGTGAGATTTTGATCCGAGGGTCGGAATAGAGTTCCGAGAGTTGCAGTAGCTTCGTTGGGTGATTTTGGATATGTGTGCAAATTTTCAAGTCATTCGGACATCGTTTGGTTGGGTTTTTGATCGAATGTGTGTTTCAGAAGCTTTTAAAGAACTTAGGCTTGAATCCGATGTAATTTGATGGTTTTAGTGTTGTTGGATGTGTTTTTATGATTGGAACAAGTTTTAATAACGTTATAATATGTGTTGGTAACTTTGTTTGAGGTCCCGGGGGCCTCGGGGTGATTTCGGGTGGCTAAGCGGAAGGAATTTGAAGTTAGAAATTGCAGGTTTTTGGGTTGTAGCAGGTGCATCTGCGGAAAGGAGGCCGAAGATGCAGTCTCGCAGAAGCGAGCTGGGTCTCGCAGGAGCGGAAATTGGAGCCGGGTCAAGTTTCGCAGAAGCAGAGAGTTTGGTCGCTTAAGTGGTCCCGCAGAAGTGATTTTGGACCGCAGAAGCAGAAAGTCGCCTTAAGTGAAACGTCCACATAAGCGGATGTTGACCGCATAAGCGGAAGGCGCAGAAGCGGGATTAGATCCGCAGAAGCGGAAATAACTGGAAGGTTAAGTGAGAACATCTTCTTCACGAAATTTTGAAAGAGTAACATTTTGGACTCCGAACCTTGAGAGCTTTGAGGCGATTTTGACGAGGGTTTCGAGGGCTATTATCAGGTATGAAATCTTGGACTTAGAACTTGAGTTTATGGTGTATAAACATGGATTTAGACTGAATAATTGAGGAATCAAATGTCAAAAATGGTGGTTTAGGGCTTGAATTTAAGAGAGTTAAAAATGGGGATTTGAGGGGTGAAATGGACCCCAATTTTGATGAATTTGATATGTGTAGACTTGTGGCGAGACGAGGAATCCGTTAATGTGAGTTTTGTAATTTTTCGAGAAGTGGGCCCGGGGCTCGGGTTTTGCTAGTTTCGAGATTTCTGCTATTTCTCGATTGTTTTCGATTGGGTATTGTCCCTTTAGCACATTGTGATGTATTTGCTCTGATTTTGGTTAGAGTCGACGCGTATGGAGGCCGGTTCGAGGGGCAAAGGCGTCGCGAGCTAGAGATTTCACCGGTTCGAGGTGAGTAATACTTGTAAATTATATCCTGAGGGTTTGAAACCCCGGATTGCACATCATAGTGCTGTATTGAGGTGACTTGCACGTCGGATAACGGGCGTGGGGTAGAGCACCGTTGGGGATTGTGACTTGTTCCGTCCCGCTTAATGAAATAACTACCTAATTGATTGAAGCTTAGTTGATATCTTTATAGAAATGGATTAATTGTCATGATTGGGCCTCTTGCCAACTGATTAAGTCCTTTAGGGATTATTATCACTGTTTCCATGATACTTGGCATGTTAAATGATTTCAGTCCTGAGTTAAATACTATTTTGAAATGTCCAGTCATACTTCTAAGGTTTTCAAAACTTAAATTACATATTTTAATGTTCGGAATTGAGAACTGTTAGTTGAATATTGCCATGGTGGCTTATGTGCATTTCTGGACTGAGCATGGATCGGGTTGCGCACTACAGCAGTGTTATATGTGCATCTCTGGACTGAGCATGGATCGGGCTGCGTGCCGCAGTGGTGTGATATTGATATTGCGCTTGGGCTGTAGGAGCCCCTCCGGAGTCTGAACCCCCACAGTGAGCGTGGGTACACAAATGGATCGGTCTGCGCACCACATCGGTCATGTGCATTGCATTGCATTCATGCATTGGTTCCTGTTTGTATTACGTGGCATGGCATTCAACACTCTCATATCATTGGCATCCATACTATTTCTTGCACTGTTACTAGATACCCTGGTGTTATTTGTAATGGAGTGCTGTGTCCGAGGGGCTGACTTATGTGCGGACTTGCACTATGTAATATGTATTCAATTGCTTGACTTTTGGGAAAAGGATATTCTCAAAAGAGGTTTTTAACTGAGCCAGATATTTTCTAAAGGATTTTCATGGAATTACTGTTTTCTCAAGGGTCTTACTGTCCTATATAGCATGATGGAGTGCTATAAGTGTTTTCTTACCGCTCAATTATTATTTACTCTTATTACTCATTGAGTTGGAGTACTCACTTCACTCCCTGCACCTCATGTGCAATTGCAGGTATTGTTCACCCGATAGTACTCACTTCACTCCCTGCACCTCATGTGCAATTGCAGGTATTGTTCACCCGATAGCGGGTTTTGAGCTGATTGAAGGTATTACTATTGTAGCGGAGTAAGGTACCAGCGTCCGCGGCACCTAATTTTCCATTCTTTGATTTTAAATTTAATTCATGTAAATTACAGACTCTATAGTTGTGTTCAGGCTTCTTTAGATGCTCATGACTTGTGACACCCCGGTCGGGTTGTGTTGGGTGATAAATGTCGGCTATTAATGCCATTAAGTCGTATTATTCATTCATTTATATTTATTAATCATTAAAAGGGGAAATTGTTGTTCTGTTGGCTGACCTTGTCTTCACGAGAGGCGCCATCACTACCAGATTTGGGAATTGGGTCGTGACAGGGAACCAAGTAAATTTAGTTAATTCTTATTAGCTAATGTAGATTTGTTTGCTTTCAGCCATGTAGATGTGCCGTGCATCCCAAAGGAAATCGCCACACACAAATTAAGCGACGACCCATACCTCCTAGTGAGACAAGTCAGGCGTAAATTCAACTCCGTCATCAATGATGCAGTCCGCGAGGAAGTGGAAAAACTATTAGAGAACTCCTCCATCAGGGAGTCAAAGTACCCCAAAGACCTAACAGAACCATCAAAACTCCGATCCGAGGTCAAATACACAAAAGTAAAACTTGGTCAAATCTTCCAACTTAAAGCTTTTAGTTTGAGAATCATTCTTCCAAATCGATGCAGAACCACTCGAGAACCAAAACTGACGATTCACATAAGTCATAATACCTCACATGAAGCTAATCAAGACTTCAAACTACCGAATTAAATGCAAATACTCAAAATAACTGGTGGAATCATTATATTATTAGGGGGAGTTAATACGCGTTGTACTAATTTTCCATACAAGGTTTTTCCCCCCATAATATTTCTTGCAAGATTTTTAACGAGGAAACCAAAAGGGGTATTATTAGATATTTATACTCTTTTTCCTTCACTATAACTTTTTTCCACTCGATTTTATTTTAGTTATGATTTTAATGAGGCACATTACCCGTGGATACACATTTAAGTGTATCACGACCCAAAAATCCCTCTGAAGGAGTCGTGATGGCACCTAGTCTCTAAACTAGGTAAGCCTAGCATTAACTGAGATAAGATTTATATTTACTAGCTTTAATATGAAAACTCTTAACAATTACAATTCTCAAAACCGGTGGTACAAGTCACAAGCCTTTCTAAGAGTAGTTATACAAAATAAATATATCACTACTCCGAAACAAAAGGAACAAATGGAAATAAGTAAAAATGAAGGTAACTCTGAGACCTGCGAACACTGTAGCAAGTTTATCTTGAGTCTCCACCGTAATGACCCGCACAGCTACTACCGATCAAATACCTAGATTTGTATACAAAAATATATAAAAGTGCAGTATGAGCAAACCACGGGGTGCTGTCACGCCCCAAAATCAAGGGATGCGACCGGCGCTCAACCGAGTAAATCCGACTGAGCAAGCCTTCTAGATTTCATTCTACCCAAACTAGTTCATGTATAATGGGAGAATGCTATCCCATTTAATCAAAACACTAAAAAATCTTCCATTAGCAACTTTCATTTCATTTTTGTTAATGACTTCATTCATAGTTTACAAAATATTACAAGTTTACAAGCTTAATGAAAGCATATATATCAAGTACAAACTTTTCTAGTCCGGACTCCCAACATCATCTACCATCCACAAACAGTCTACGGAGCCTCTAAGTACTATAGAAGAGAACTAGGGAAGTGCCGGCAACAAGGCTCCGGCTATACCTCAAAACATGATGAGAAATGAACAAAAGATGTATGATATGACCCCGGGATAAAGTGGGGCTCCTCAAGTCTACTGGGAAGAGAATACTGCTATCACTGGTCGATGACTCTCGCTGTAGAACAACCTGTATCATAAAACGATACAACGCCCCCAACAAAAAGGGACGTTAGTGCCGTCGAATAGCACTAGTATGTAAGGCTAAAAGTCCTCTTTCAGAATAGAATAACCATACAAGCAAAGAAACATAAAACAACGAGCCAAAGTCAACAATATAATAGCATCCAACTTGAAACATGTAAATCTTCTAGTTTATGAAAATAATATATACTCCCTCCATTTCAATTTATGTGAACATATTTCCTTTTTGGTCCATGCCAAAAAGAATGATCTCTTTCCTTATTTGGAAACAATTTACCTTTATGCAATGATTTATAGCCACATAAAATATTTGTGCCTCATTTTACACCGCAAGTTCAAAAGTCGTCTCTCTTTTTTTAAACTCCGTGCCCAGTCAAATGGGTTCACATAAATTAAAATGGAGGGAGTATATTTTTTGGTTGGGAGATCACTAGCACCGATATACCACCGTCTTTGTTAGCACGGAGTCCGATCACGCACGATCGACTAGGCCATCTCCCCACTGAACAATGTGGTTTGACATTATGATACGAAAGAAAGTTGTCACAAGAATAGTACCACCATGTGCGCAACATGGAATCTGATCTCCACTCGATCAGCTAGGCCTCCTTCCCACATATGCCGTGTGGGTTGGCTTTTTCTTTCCAATTCACAGGTATTAGTTTGGGGGAATAATCACACTCCACTCCTACACCGGCACGTGTAGTTTCAGGTGTGGGCCTTATGACCCACCCTTCCTCGGTATTGGTAATGATACTCCCAAAAATATTTTTTATTCGATTTAATATTGCACACAATTGTAGTATAAATACAAGTATACAAATATGGCATACATGCAACCATGCTTATTTACATACCTTTCATAATTTATAGCTTTTATTAGTGTTCTCAATCTTTCTCGATAACAATATCTCTTTGGCACTTTGGGCCTTTTACAAGGTTCATTTTTATCATGGCGCGAAGGCCGCATATGATTTCCCACACTTTTACCTCCTTTATTTCCAACTATCACCAACCAATATGAATGTACCAAATAATCAGAAAATTATATATATTCGAATTCAATAGTAATAGAATCATCAAGCACAAAGGATTCTTCCCAAAGAGGGACATGTCAACCAACAATTGAAATACACATTGGCATTATCAGCAAGCAATCACCTCAATTATCCTTAAATTATTCCTTTCTCATTTTAAAAATTGTACAATTTCAACATCGGAATGTATAAGGACTCGCTTTGTAACATATGTTTTTAAAGAGGCAAGGTAATATCTAGAATAACCATTAATGGGCTTAGTTCGGGTACAAGAACTTTAGGTCATTCTATTTTTGACGCTAGTTTATAACAGTTGGGTCGAGGCTTATTCCATAATTTGTTTCACATTTTCCCATTCGATTCCTTTCTAAAAATCTTTACAGTTTATCAGTAAATGGACATATTCAATCAAGGCATTTAGTATACATAAGAGCAACTAGGGGCATTAAACCAACTGAATTCTTCTCACCCAATTAAGATACTAACCTTCATTTAAAGTGACTCAAGACTATACTATTTTGGTAGACAAACCACACTTAAACTTACAAAAACAATATGGAATTCTCTTTCGAGAGAGAGAGAGTTTAGCCTACATACCTCGATTGAGCTTCCTTTAAGTCCTACTATACTCCGAGACTCTTAGCAACGTTAGTCTTTTGGGAGCATGACAAATTGAACTACAAATTAGAGAGGCGATTGTAGCTCTAGCTCACTTGAGCATATTCTCAAACATTAAGTGTGCATTATTCTTTTAAAACCATTTTGTGAAAGATCATGCCATCCCTCATCCCATCATTAGCTCAAGACCTGACCAAATACTTTTAAGAGCTCATGCATGCAAGATATCCACTTTTATCCTCATCAATTACCTTTCTAATGGCCTACCCTAGTTATACTCAATAATTAAGATCTTGGGTTATAGAACCTTACCTCTTAGGAAGAAGACCTAGGTGCCTTTCTTGACAAATCTTCAAGGCTTAAGCAAGATCTTAGGAGAAATGTTGATGAAGAACCCCTTCTTCCTTTAGGACCCTCTCACTCTCTCTAAATGTATTAAAATATAGGCCTAAAATGAAGGGTAGCATATAATATATCGACATGGGGTCGGGTAAGAAAATTTGAAATTTGGGGCCCCGAGTCAGGTCTGCAATCGCATTTGCGATCCTAAAGTGGAAATGCAGCCCGCAGAATGGACAACAAAAGTGCTCCCAAAATCTGAACATTCTGCTTGAGTTTGTGGTGGAAATGGGGTCCGCATACCCATTCTGCGGTCGCATAATGTACCAAAGAACTGCCCTTTACAAAATCCCATGATAATTATGCGACGACTATGCAGTCCACATATCAGTTATGTGATCGCATAATGGACCGCATTTTTAACTCAAATTTAACTAATACACCGACTCACTTTGCGATAGAAATGCGGTCCGTATACTTGATTTGTGACCGCAATCTAGACCGCATAATAGCACTTTTCTGGAAAATATAATTTCTTGACTTTTTAATGCATAGCTTAGTCCAAAAGGGTACGAATTTCTAACACATATTCCTAACTAGGAACTACGAGATCTCGGCTTTTGAGAAAAAAAATTTACGAGTCCTTACAAGTGCCCAGAAAGTGTCAACACTAACCTCGGTGGGGTAGTGACGAGGAGCAGTTTAGGCACCTACTGGTCAAATAAATTGAGCAGCATTTGATAATAAACTATCAATCTAAAAAGGACTTAGTAATATCAATAGCAGGGAAAGAACAAACTACGATCAGTAGAAACAATAAAGAGGAGCACAGGTGGAAACGAAGATAACGAGATAAATTAACACCAATATAGTTGGAACACAGACAAGTAAAGAAAAATGTACTCAAACAAGGAAAGCGATGCCAGCTCAATAAATCATATCGTTTCTGATGTACAATTTCCAGCCATCTCAAACTAGATGTCTCATATCATATCTGTTAGGGATATAGTAGATATGCTCTAGATCCAATCTCATATTTGATAATTTGAACATATTTTTCTGAACTTTATTTGATATAAAAAATATGGCATCTGATATTCTTTTATCATAGTTATTATTAATTGTTTGATTAGCTTGACAAGGTCCTTGATTAAATTTTGAGACTTGTCATTGAGATAGAGATCATGATAATGAGAGCAAAGTCTCTTACAATTTAATCTAAATTTGTTCTTGATCATAGGATTATTAATTTGGTCATTAGTAATCCGATTTAATCAATATTAATGTGATTGTATTTATGGGATACAGATTAGTTTATCTCATTAACTGAATCACATAGATAGATGACGCATATAGAGATATGGTCATTGAACTGACTCATTGGATAATTCCTAATGGTTAGAATTATCATAAACTGCCAATAAGATATTCTCTTGAAGAATGTGTTGTAAGATTTTCCTTTGACCTGAGATTGTCATAGTAATTGACAAGTTATTTGTTGTGCTTTAATACTAAACACCTATGACCCTAGGGCGATAGTTGAAAGGATATTGGGCACAATTGAATATGTGTAGAATTAGTGATTGATCAAGATGGAATCTGTCAACTCTTGGTAATGGGTTTAAGCTCCATATTGTCATGAATTATAAATGACCAAATTAAGACCTTGGCCAGGGCAATTGAATGAAAAGAAGAAAATAGTTTCTTAGGTCATTCAATGGTCGATTATATTTGACATGAACACATAGTTGGTCGCCTATTAGGATTTGACAGTTGAACCATATCCTAGGGTGATCCAGAGCTATAATGACAGAAGGAATTACTACATTATTCTTCTACTGGTTCTTGAGAGTAAATTGTATACTTCATTCTGTCCGGTCGTTAAGGAGTGTTGCTAGACGCCACCTTTGATTAGTATATTGATGTGATCAATTTACTATCGTCTTAGTATTGAAACTATGGGGTCGCACACTAGCGAGTGTTCTGATCTTTGCTAAAGAATTAATTACTTTAGGATACTTATTTGGTCGCCAATTAGGATTTGACAGTTGAACCATATCCTAGGGTGATCCAGAGCTATAAGGACAGAAGGAATTACTACACTATTCTTCTACTGGTTCTTGAGAGTAAATTGTATACTTCATTCTATCAGGTCGTTAAGGAGTGTTGCTAGACACCACCCTTGATTAGTATATTGATGTGATCAATTTACTACCGGCTTAGTATTGAATCTATGGGGTCGCACACTAACGAGTGTTCTGATCTTTGCTAAAGGATTAATTACTTTATTATTTGATAATTAAATTAAGAAACTTAATTAGTCAAATAAATTTAGTTATTAGTCTAAATAAAATATTATTTTATTCATTGCTAGCACAGAAGATATAGGTAATATTGTGAACAAATTGAAGTTTTCTATTTGGAATAGAAAATTAAATTGTATCTCTTGGTTGTAATATATATGGGATACATATAATATTAATTGTTATTAATTATATAAAAGTTGTATATAATATCAATTTAATTTTGTAATTGAATTAACGTAAAAGTCCAAAAGGACTTGTCGGCTTATTTCAATCACGTACATCCCATTAAGAATGGCATTTGTAATATTCAATTTGGATTGAATTAAAAGGTCCATAGAGAACGTGGCTTCTATTCCTGTATGGAATGTGATTTAGTTTTCTAATAGAAAAAGTTTTACAAAGTTCAATTTTGGAATGAACTTGGAAAAGAAGTAAATCACGTTTCTATTTTTCCTTAACCTAATGAAAGGTATTGTTGGCTACATCAATAAGGGTTAAGAGGCCACGGTGAAAAATAATACTTTTAAGAAGCCACGAAATTAAGAGAAAAACGTACAAGAACAGTTCTTGTCGTGTCACTTTGATTATTAATTTTTGAGAAGAAAAATATTTTATGAAAGTGAGAGTGCAATACAAGACCAAGAGAGAAAATATAATTACAAGAAAAGTATTTCTTGTCCTTCTAATTTGAGTTGAGATTTTTGAGAAGAATTTTAGCACAAGTTTTTCGTTCAATTTATTCGCGGGTTTCATTAATCAAAGAGTTGATAGCAAGGATCGATCTCGGTGTGGATACGCATAGAGTCTTCGCACTATCGAAGAAATTTTTGAAAAAAGACTCGCTTCACCGGGTACGTCTTAGATCCGATCTTTGACATGTAAATAAATTTTAAATATGAAAAGATCTGCCTAGGATTGTTATTGTCTTTCACTGCGTGTTACAAACACCTATACACAATCTTATAGTGGTATCAGAGACATAGTTTATTGTATCTAAAATTTACTTACGAAATATTTTAATATTATATTTGAAGAGTTCGAACCATAATACATGTGTCTTGTGTAATAGTCAAATCGTTTGAATGCTGATATTATTTTTTTGTGGATAAAATGTGTATTCATATAACTATTGAGATAGTTCAAAACTTGAATTTGAAATTTTGTATTAGATACGACGCGAATCTATAATAGGTTACATGATTCTATTGTTATTAGTTTATGAGATGTTAATTAATAATGATATTCTGACATGAATTAGATTAAACATATTAGAATAATATTGAATTTTATTTTTATGTCACGTGCTTGTTCGTTACATAATTTTGAATTATTTATTACATGTGATGTAAATAAATTTAGGACTAAGCATGTAGACAACTTGAACTAAATTCACACGCTATAAAGATTTGATCTTCATGTTATTAAAAGTTATTTTAGTAAAAATTCTCTATTACTAAAATTTGGGTTCTTAAATAATAAATATAAGATATTTTATTATAGAGCTATCCATCAAAGTAAATAATTTTATTTATTTCTTGTTTATAAGGAGCGGCCTGACTACCATAAGACATATAGTTCGAGAATATGTTAAAATTATTTATTGCATTGGATGCATGGATTGAAAGAATTATTCAATTTTTTACTAGACGCCTGGACTATCCGGGGAGTATAAAATTTAATGAGTTCTTTGCTATCATGATGGTTGAACTCAACTATGCCAATAGGATCGACCTGACTACCAGACGACTATTTGACATAGAGCTATTTAAGGAAATTGTATGGGGATATAATTGGTAAGAGTACCTACCTTTAAAATATATGTGAGAAACGACTTGACTTCCAAGGGGATCATACATATTGTTAAAGGATTCCTTTACTCCACTAACAAAAATAAAAATTTCGTAAGCTCTAATGAGGGTAAATAGTTTACAATAATTAGTGGAAATATCATTTAGATAAAAGTCCATATCTTTATGATATATGCAAATATGTTCTTATATTATTCCCTTTTCTTTTCTATATTTTAGATTTCTCAATATGTCTATTATATCACTGTATGAGATACTTGAGACCAACAAGTCGGTAGGACCAAACTTTGATGACTGGTATAGAAATTTGAGAATTGTTCTCATCCATGAAAAGCTCATTGATGTGATTTGTAAGCCTGCAAAGATAATCCCACCAAAGAAGAAATGTTCAGGGCACCAAGGTTTATCAGAAACACTTGGAAGAATGTCTTGCTATTAAACAACATCATTCTCGCTTCTATGAGTTTTGAACTCCAGAGGAAACATCAGAATATGGATCTAACTGCAATCATTGAATATCTTAAGAAGATGGTGGATACACAGTTGGACATTGAAAACTCTCCAATTGGACCCCCTGTCAATCATATGATTGCTCTTACTGAAGAACATGAGAAGTTGGGGTACAAGCTTGGTAAAGAGCTTTATGAAGATTTGATCTTGCAGTCAGTATATGATGTTGAATGTTTTCAATGTAAGAAGAAAGGGCATTGGAAGAGAAACTGCAAGGAGTATCTTGCAACTCTAAAGGACAAGAAACAAGGTAGGACATTAATGAAAAATATTTTCAAGGTTTCTTTAGCTACTACTAATTCTTCACTGTGGGTATTAGATACTGGCAATGGTTATAACATCTGCAATATGTTTCAAGGGTTCAAGATAAGTAAGAAACTAAATAAAGGAGAAATTAATCTACAAATTGGAAATGGTTCAAAAGTTTCGGCCGTAGCTGTAGGATCAATTTGTTTAATAATGCCTACGGACAAAGTTATGTTGGATGATTGTTATTACGTACCTAAATTTGTTTCGAATATAATTTCAGCTTTTATGTTAGACAAACGTAGTTTTCGCATTAATATAGGCAATGATATTGTAAGGCCCCGTAAAAAAAATTTGTGCTTAAAACCTAGTAGCTCATAGAGTCAAGGTCCGAATATTGTATTAGAATGTGTAGAATTCTTCGCGGTGAGCTTGCGAGCCGCGGTTCGGACCCTCGGTGGTGATCTAAGCTTTAAAAATCAAAAGAATAAATTTTTCCAGAAAATTGTCATTTCTGCGGTCAAGAATGCGGTCGCAGATCAGCTATGCGGACCGCATTCCTACCGCATAGTGAAGCAGAAAATTGGTCTAAGACGATGTTAAAAATGCGGCCCATTCTGCAATTGCAGAATCGAAATGCGGACTGCATTCCTGCCGCATAGTGAACCAGAGAATTGGTCGAAGTTGATGTTGAAAATGCGGTCCATTCTGCGATCGCAGAATCGAAATGCGGACCGCATTTCCACCGCATTCCCAGGCAGAGATGTTTAGTGATTAGGGTCAGTTCTGCGGTCCGATATGCGGACCGCATTTCGGTTCTGCGATCGCAGAATAGACCGCAGATCTCACCCGGGCTTCTATTTTTTAATTTTAAAACCCGACCCCCCATTTTGATAAAACGCCCTAACCCCTCATTTTAACCACTTTTCTGAGCAAAATAAGAGAGAGAAAGGGAGGGGTTCTTGAGAGAAAGATTATCTTCTTCAAAAAAATTGTTCTTCAAATTTTCTTGGTCCGGAAAATTCTAAGGCAAGTGTCTTCATCTCCATTTCTAAAGGTAAAAT
>MU674718.1:84522-125927 GCA_026770625.1 Nicotiana glauca
CGCATGCCTGTGTTGCTGCCTGAACTTGATTAAGTTATTGTTGCCCTTTTGTGGCTTAAACATATCTGGGTTATGTTTTAAGGAGAAATTTGGGAAATTTTCCTATGAAAGAACTACGTGTTTATTTGTTTCCTCTATTTGATTAGAATCATGTCTATAAAGAATAAATCCACGGAATAATATGTGTAATGAAGATAAATGATCATTTGGACCAATAGAGTGTATCAAAGTTGACCATCTCGTCTCTACCCCTTCGGAATTAGGCGGGACACTCACTGAGTACACGTTGATTACGTACTCATACTACACTTCTGTGCATTTTTTTTACACAGGTTCATGATATATTAGCGGCCTACTGGGCGCAGCAGCACGAACGATTCAGGGACTAGGCGAGCTGCAAATTGCGAGGCAACCTGCAGCTAGTGTGGTTCCTTTCTGTACTTTGATTACTTATTTCCTGTCCACTGTATTCCGGACAGAGGTTGTATTTTATTTCATTATCAGTAGTCGCTCATGCACTTGTGACACCGGGTTCTGGGATGGTTTTTGAAAGGTTTAATTTAATTGTTATTGTTAATTTGAATTGAAGCAGAACCCTTTTATTTGCGAAAATGGAAGGAAATTTCTGGAATTTGATGTATTTTAAAAAAAGATTTTTAAATCGGTAATCTAATTGGCTGGTCTGACAGCGGTGTCCGGTGCCACCACGACCCTTAGAGGATTTTGGGTCGTGACAATCCCGACAAGGGAGACAATATCATAAGCATTAACGTCCCAGCAAGGGAATCAACAACTACATAATAAGGGTCACCAAAACTAAGAAGCACGATAACCTCAACAAAATAAAAAGACATAATAAGCATGTGATAACTATAACGGTTATCACAATAATTGGACATGTAAAATATTCGCATGAAGTCATAGAGGAACTCACAATCAAGAAGTATCAAAATAATAAGGAAGACAATCACTTCAATTAAGATAATTATGGGTCAATGTAACACGTGAGAATTAAAGAAAAGCTAACAATGTCATATGGAGCATATATAGGCAAGTTTAGCAATTAGGAAACCCAACATGATGGGATACTTTCCACGTAAGGAGCTAAGAACCCTAGAAGCAAATTTCTCACAAATAGGTCCGAGCACACCCTCGTCTCCTCGCATGTACGGACTACAATTAGCATGGAATACTCAAATCCTAAGGAGAAAGTCCCCCACACAAGGTTAGGCAAAATACTTACTCAATCCGACCAATTAAATACTCAATTTAGATTTTCCTTTACCAATTCATCAATGCTCAGCTCAATCTAACCAAAAATAACTTGAATACATCTAACAATGCAAGAGAAAATAATTCCAATTAACAAAACTATGATTCTTATACAATTTTCAAAAAAGTTAACAAAAGTCAACTCCCCAGGCCCGTACCTCGAACCCGACAAAAATTTACAAAAATCGAATACCCATTCCGATACGAGTTCACCCATACAAAAATTATCCGATTCCAATACCATTTGGTCCTTCAAACCATCATTTTACATTTTTAAAATATTTCACAAATTTTCTTCCCAAATTCCATCCCATATCACTAAATTAATGATGAATTCAATGATAGATTGATGTACTCTAGCCACATCCGAGTTAGAATCACTTACCCCGATGAATTTATTGAAAAATCTTCGAAAAATCACCAAAATCCGAGCTCTCTAGGTCAAAATATGAAATAAAACCCTAAACCTCGTATTTATAGTGCACCTCCCGGATTTCCACCACCGCTGACCGCACAAAAACCACTGCTGTCCGCGAAGGATTTGACTGCAGTGACATGCTTTAGTATGTTGGCCATAACTTTCTCTACAGATGTCCAAATTATGATTTATTTATCTTTCTGGAAAATAGTCACAAAGTTCTACAACTTTTGTTTTTGAATCATCTTAAAAATATTTGTAGATCAAAAGATATAAGCTTCCGAAGTCAGACAAGTGCACCTGCAGAACATCAGGATGTGTGGTCGCGCACCAAATTTTGTGGTCCGCATAAATTTTAGTGTGGTCCGCACACTCCTCTGAGGTCCGCATATTTTTGGTGCGGTCTGAACTCCCAAAAGAGCCAAAACCGTCTCAGAGTACCAATATTCACGGACTCGCTCAAAATTCACCCTGAAACTCATCTGAGGCCCCCTGAATCTCAACCAAATATACCAACACATCCCATAACATCATACGAACTTAGCCCCACTCTAGAATTACTTCAAACATCGCTAAGACCATGAATAAGATGCCCAAACGCATGAAAATCACTATGAACTTCAAGAAACTCTAGAATTTCAACTAAGCATCCGAACCATATCCAATTAACTCCAAACGACACTAAATTTTGCAGGCAAGTCCCAAATGACATAACAAAGTTGTTCCAACTTTCAGAATCGCGTTCTGACCTCGATAACATAAAAGTTAACTATGGGTCAAACCTCTCCATTTTTCAAACTTCAACTTTTTCAACTTTTACCAAAATTCCCCAAATTACCCTACGGGCCTCCAAACCCAAATTCGAACACAAGCCCAAGTCGAAAATCACCATATGATGCTACTGACATCACCCAAAACTCATTCCGGAGCTATTTACTCAAAAATCAAATTCCGGTCCAATTCTCCCCGTTAAACTTCCAGAACTATATTCCTTCTTTTCAATTTGACTCCGATTCATCCGAAAACTGAATCCAACCCTGCACACAAGTTGTTATACATAATGTGAACTTGCTTTTAAACTCAAACTGCCGAACCGGATGCAATTGTTCAAAACGACCAATCGAGTCGTTACAAAGGGGAAGTGTTATAAATAGTATTTTATTTCTGGCGAATGCCTATCTTTTAGAAAGATTTTATATTTTATTACTTTGTGGCTAAGTTATTTCCCCCTATAAATAAAGGGGTTCTATTATATCGTAATCCATCCCATATCAATAGAATTCTCTCTCTACTTTTCTCTGCAATGCTCTTATCATTATTTTATTATTTTATAATAATATTTTTATTGTTGGTTTGGTTTTGTTTATAAACAAAATTAAATCAAATCTAGTCATGTTTTTAAAGAAAAATAAAAACAAAAAGTAAAACTAAATTAAATTAAGAAAATAGTCAATTTTTTTGTTGATTCGATTCGATTTTCGGTTTGGTTTAGGTTTTTGGTTTTTCATGAACACCCCTAATTATAGGAACGATCCCTACCAAGGAATAAAGCTTTTTTTAAAAAAAATACTTCATCCATTTCAATTCATGTGACACAATTTGAATTGGCACAAAGTTTATAAAAAAATATTGACTTTTAGAACTTGTTATCTAAAACATATCACATCTTTTATTTGAATATAAAACTAACATTTATGAAAAGCTTGTTGTATAGGCCAAAATCTGACCGAGGAAATTTAGCATGAAGAGATGATTATCGTGAGTAATTTGTAACTTATCTGGGCAATTTGGCCAAAGTCGACTGGTGATCAACTTAACAAGCAGTGAATCATGGCCGAGGTTGAGTAGAGTGGAATCTTCTCCTTTATTTACATATTGGGTGAATATTCTCCTCATTCAATATTGGGTGAATCTTCTCCTCATTCAATATTGGGTGAATCTTCTCCTTTTTGTACATTTAGTTCCATTTATTGTATTTATTGCTTATCATTATTCTCATTTCATTAACAACTACAACATTTAATGGATATTGCATTAAATCCATTTTAACGTTGTCCCAAATTATCCGCATAAACTTATTTAGATCTAAAGTCATTATCTTTAACTAGGATTTACCCTTTATCCTTTAGTTAATTAGTTTAACAAGAAGTTTAATACTTTTTGGTCAAATAATTTGGCGTCGTCTGAGGGGATTTCCTAGTCAAAACATTTTCTTTCAGATCTAAAAGAAAGCAACACAAAACCTTGTCTTTTCTTGCGTACATAGTTTAACATGGCAAGTAATGGAGAGGAAAGAATAAAAGCAGTAGCCGGCCTCACTACCAACCTCTGGAACACCATCAACGAAGTCACTGGAATAGAAACAAAGTATGTGACACCAAATGCCTCCCCCAAGCGGAGTGGTTCTCCCCTCCCTCATGGTAGTATCACAACGTCACATGGAAAAGGGCCTCTACATCCACAAGGAAGAGGCACCACCAGTAGTGAAAACGTTGCTCGAGGCGTGGTTGACAAACACGCTGACCAGCATTCTCGATAAGCCCACCCAAATAATGAATATAGAAGATGCGAGAGTCTGTGTTGCACCGATGACAGCCGAGAAGCACGACCCTCCTCTTGTGACAGGTATTACTCACAACGTTAGTGATGCAGGTAGCGACACCCTCACGACCATTTTGAGGAACATGGAGGAGATGTAGAACGAGAACAAAATGCTCCGTGGCCAAATGAAAGAGCATCAAGAAAAGGTAGACAAAATACCAAGCGCCCCGAAACTCTTTCCAAAAAGGGATGACGACCGGTTCATTGAGCAACCATACAGTGAAGAAGTTGCACCACACGCCACACCTAAAACCTTCAAAATGCCACCGTACTTGAAAATATACGATGGCACGACGGACCTTGAGGATCATGTGACCCACTATGTCACCGCAGTTGTCACGCCCCAAAATCCGAGGAGCGTGACCGGCGCTCAACCGAATTAACCCGACTGAGCAAGCCTGCTAGGTTTCATACTACCCAATTTTGTCTTTGAATAAAGAGGAAATATACATCATTAATCAAATTCTATAAACATGTCTTTAACGATTTCCATTTCATTTTCATTAGCAACTTCGTTCATAATTTTGAAGATATACAAGTTTTATACATCTTTGCCAAACATCATTATTTCTATTTTAATTCCAATACCCGACACTACGGAGCCTCTAAATACGACTGAAGAGTAATATAAAAATGATGGCAACAAGGCTTCGGCTATACCTCAAAATACAAAGTACCTGATAAACAACAATACAGGACCACGAAATGAAGTGGGGCTCACCAAGTCCTCTTAAAGGAAGATGCATCATTAGTTGCGACCAATACCGCCTGCTATGGAAACACCTACATCCATTTAAAGATGTAATGCCCCCGACAAAAGGAATGTTAGTGCCGTCGAATAGCACTGATATGTATAACTAAACACCATCTCAATAGAAAATACTATCATACAAGAACAAAGAAATCATAAAGAATCAATAAAATCTTTAAACAATCACCGCATCATCAAATAAAAGGAATCACATAGCTTTCACATAATTTCCATACCTCTAGGTTGGAAAATTTCAAAACTTTTCATCATCGTTCACAATAATTCACAATATGCCACTGTTCATAATACCATTGTTCACAATATGCACATCATAACTAACTCCCAATTTTTGTGCCAATATATATATATATATACACATACATACATACATACATACATACATACATACATACATATTCCATCGTGAATCTTAGCACGAAGTCCGATCTTGGCCCGATCGGCTAGGCCGTCTTATTTGACGTGTACCTCAATCACAATTTCATCGTCACTTTCTAATCTCAATATTAGCATAATACCACCATTTGTCGGTATGGAGTCCGATCACGGTCCGATCGGCTAGGCCGTCTTACCAAGATGTTTTCCCTTTTTCCATCAATCATCTCATTTCAATATTTATTTCACATATCAATTCATCGGCACTTGGGGCCACAATCATTACATCATACTTGGCACTTGACCGCATTTCATAATTCGAGTTCTTGTCACATATTTCACATCAATATCAATATCAACAACAAACCATTCAATTCAAGAGGTCAAGTACACATGAGAGGAAACATGAATCATGATCATATAGAATATTTCTGAAATAATACACCTCAAGTTCATTAGCAATGGAACTTCAAACACAAAGGGTTCTTCCAAAAAGGAGGGGACACACCAAACCATAATAGAAATCATTATCTCAAACAACCCCTTATGGGCATAAATTGAGTACAAAGCCTTTAGACCACTTTATTGTTGAAGTCATTTACGGAAAGTAAATTCAAGGCTAAGTTCATAATGTGATTCATATTTTCTCATGTCATAGGCATCACTAGGCATAATCATAACTCAAGCTCTCGGCACGTTAGGCACACTCTTTTTCCCAAAATCATTTGATTTATTTCAAACATCTTTATACATAGAGGATTTCACATAGTTTGGCATAATAATCTCAATTTCAATCTTGATTTAAGGTCTAGGCATTTCAATACATGATTCATATTCTCCGCACCTTTTTAAATCATCAAGAATAGCACATCGATGATACTGAAACACACCTTTCACGTATATAAAGTTGCAACACCAATTCATATGGAATTAACAATCAATACATCAACCCAACTTTAATCTTACCGCATTTACACAAATACCAACGGAGCTCAATTTCTAAAAAGAGGGGGTTTTAGTCATACATACCTCAAAGAGCTTTTCCTTAAGCTTCTACAACATTCTGAAAATTCTAGAAATCCCAATCTACTTTGAGACATAACAAAATTGAACACAAATTAGGAAGATATTCATGGTTTCGGCTCATTTGAGCATTTTATCTAACACTAGTTATGCGTCTTGATTTCAAGGCTCTTTTACAAGATTTCCTTCATTACCCAACCTAATCTTTATTTATTCGTGTTCAACAATCTTCCCACAAAAATAATCTATACATGCATGTATACATAATATTATTACACCCAAGAATCATACCTCAATAACCCATCTTATTGTCACGACCCCAGTTCGCTCTCCGTGAACATGTCATGATGGCACCTAGTCCCTATAACTAAGTAAGCCTAAAAATGCAGAAAACAACATAACTGCCGGAATAATTTATTTAAAATTAAACAACTAAAAGACAAATGTATAAACATGCCGCTCGGTATATACCACTCAATAATGTGGAAGTCTACAGTATCACCCCAAAACCCGAAAACTTACGTGAACACAAGCTAGAGGAAGTACTGAAAAATGCTCTAATCTCCAGAGATGTCTACAACAAGAGTATGATAGAAGACTAAATACTACAGATAGAGTAAAGAAGGAGACTCTTCGGTCTGCGGATGCTGCAGATGTACCTCGAAGTCTCCATAACTCTCCCTGCCTCAAGTATAGTGCGCCTGAGATGAAGTACCTAGATCTACACATGAAAAACATGCACATAAGGGGCATGAGTACACCACGACGGTACTCAGTAAGTGCCAAGCCTAATCTCAGTTGGGTAGTGACAAGGAAGGTTAGGGCCCTACTGAGAATAATAATAATAAGTCTTGCAACAGTATGAAATAAACAAAAATAATGGGTACAATTATGAAGTAAGACAGGTTATACAAGACAACAATTAACATTCAGAGAAGAAGATAACACAGAGTAAAATAGCTCAATATCAATACCAACAACGGGGATCTCCCAGGATACCGTCCTATAGTCCCTTTCATCAACTGTCCAAGGAGCTCCCGGGATACCGTTCCGAAAGCCCAACTATCAATGTGCATGGGGGATCTATCGGGAATCTAACCCGCAGTCCCAAAGTAAATATACAGGGGGATCTACCGGGAATCTAACCCATAGTCCCAAAGTAAATGTGCAGGTGATGACGTCCTAATCCACTACTAAAAAGTAATAGACACGGTCGCATGCAATATAATTTACCCAACTATGAGTCGGGGTCGAATCCCACAGAGAACAATGTATAGGCGATTAGAAATGTAAGATAATTATCGCTTATCGCGCAATGCCAAACACTAAGAATTTTGGTTGGAAAATGTTTATACCTAAATGCGGAAATGTAAACTAACCTAGAAAGCAAGTAAAATGATCAATGGCTACAAGTATGAATGTATCGGGAATTACACTCAAGCAACGATCCAATGTATTTCATGATTTTACAAATATGAGCGAGTTTATGTTAATTAGCCACGGATAATAATTCTTAATTAGCTTCTTCCGAAGACTAACAAGACTTCCTAATTGAATTATCCCTAAAATAATTAGAAGATTAAACACACCCGGAATGACTACAAGTAGTTCAATCCTATCCCTAGGTAGAATCTATAAAATGAGGGTTAAAGCCTCAAGTTCTTGTCAATTAATCTTTCCCAATCCCAAATTATCTTTTCCAAAATTAATTCGGAGTTAATGGGCGAGTCCTAGGGTTAGCTAATCCCTTTGGAAACATTAAAGAATAAGAATAATTAAAGTAACAATAACTCACTTCACAAATAAATAAAAATCATTCAATACATAAGAATAACCAGGTATTTAATCCACACTTTAAATATGAATACTTCCATAAACAAGATTCAAGTGTTGGAATAAATACTACACACTTGAATATTCATAACAAAGCAAGGAAATGAAGAAATAAACATAAATGGGTACGAAAATCTTAACCACAAACTTCAATCTTCAAAACCCAAGTGTGTGTGCAAAACCCTAGTTTCAATACTTGTTCTCTCTAGCTCTATGAACTGAAAATAAGCCAAAGATATCCCAAAAGATCTGCTTGGACGAGTATAAAAATGATTTGGGGTTTAGAAAATGTGAAAAGACCAATTTGCCAAATTTGATGCCCAACTTTCGCATCTGCAAAAACGTTCACGCAGATGCGGTTCCGCAGATGTGGATTCCTTAACGCAGAAGCAAAATTCCTTGTCCAACACTGCTTCGCAGATGCGGTGCAAAAGTCATAGATGCGACTCTGCATAAGCGACACTCTAACCGCAGATGCAGTTTTTTCCATGCTCATCCATTTCCGCAAAAGCGTGTATCCCCTTGCAGAAGCGGAATCGCTTTTGTGTCTTTTCCACCGCAGAAGCAGAATCTTCCAAATCAAGCCTCCGCCGCAGAAGCGTTTATTTTCACGCAGAAGCGGGGTCGCTTCTGCGACCATTAGTCCGCAGAAGCGGAATCACTGGAAGATTTTGCATGTTTTCACTCTCTTTTGCTCAATTCCACTTCAATTCAATTCAAATCACTTTGTAGCATCATTTACCTGAAAATCTAACAATACACACCATAAAAAACCTCATATTATAGTTAAAGGACATAAAAGCTAAGGAAAAGAGACTAGATTGAGTGGTAAAATCACCACTCATCAACACCCCCAACTTAAAGCTTTTGCTTGTCCTCAAGCAAATCAAAACCAACAATTCAATGAGGATTTACGATGTAAAACACAAGTGGTATTGCCATTATTTACACATCACATTACCCAATTTAAGCAACATACTTATGGATTTGGTTGGTACTAATAATTAGGCTCAAGTATGTGTAATACTTCCCGAATGATTCCCTCATAAGGAAAAACAACTTCAAGAATGTGCAAGGGAGTTTCAAAATAATCAAGTGAAAAACATAAACCTCAAGAAGTGACTCAAAAGCACTAGTCCACTACATATGCTCTATTTACTCAATTTCACCAATACTTCCTAATTTATGTGCTCTCACAAGAAAGAAAGTCCCAAAATCACTATATTTACAATACAGCATAAGGGACAAATTTACAAAAACACTCACTCTCACAAAGAATTTCAAATGCTACAATATCTCGTACCACAAGCTTGCCCTCATTTTAATTCATCACCTATTCAAGAATATTCGATTGGAGGTCCCATAAGAACTTTTTGAGCTTGAAATGTAGGTTTAGGGAAGGGTCGGATAAGCATTTGGGTACAAGTGACTTCACCCTCCTTGAACACTACTCACATTTTTCATTCTTTTTGCACTTTGTTTCTCTTCAACCCACATAGCCTCATTGGAATCTAGTTCCCAATGTAGAACCACCTTAAATACCTCTATAATTTTCTTCAAGGCTCCACTATTTATATGCATACAAATATTTCTCTTTTTTTATATATACATATTGTTTCATTTGGAGCTTGAATAACTTAATACAAACATTTTGAGGTATATGATCCTACACTCAATGTACAACCTTACCAATTTTTACTTTGACACCACACCCCCAACTTAGGCTTTTAGCCTCATTCTCAATGTTCAAGGAGGGACGGGTTCAAAAGAGGGAATTATTTTACAAAAGGGGAAAGGTTTGTAATGAGTTGGCCAAAGAAAAGGTTTAAAGGCTCAAATAGGGTACTAGTGATATTATTTATGCAAAGGTAGGCTTGAAAGGCTAAAGAGGTTTTACAAATAAAATAAAGAATGCCTAAGATCATCCCTCCAACCAAACATACTATCATTAGTATTGAAAAATCAACCGGGCAAGTTCTAGATGATAGAAGTAAACACAAGAATTATTTGTACAAACATTAACACTCATGGCACATGAATTAATCAAGACGGATCAATCATTTTCTACTAAGAATGTTTAGAGCAATATTATTCAAACTAATGGGCAAAGAGTCACTAAAAGAGCCAAACATTTATCATAAAAATCATTCTTCACCATACAACGTGTTGTTTTAGTTCAAAACCACAATTTTGGAGGGGTATTCTTAATTCACACTTTACATACAAGAGACTAATTTTATTAGTACCAAATAATCCAAAAGTCTCCTCCTAGCAAAATAAGACTAATTTCCTTAAGAAAGTTATCACGCCATCTATCATAGGGAAAAGTCAACCGGCTAACTTCAAAAATGTTCCTTAGGAAAGAACCGTAGCATGAAGAAAACCCAATAAAATATTATTTAAGGAAATAAAAATAAAAGAAAGCAAAACGACTACAAAGAATACTAAAATAAAAGAAACTAATACTAATAACAACAAGCTACTAAAGAAACCAAGTAATGAAAGAAAAATATACACAGACTAATCACACCAAGCTCGGCAAGAGCACCCACTATACATATTAGCCCGAAAGGGCACACAATATCCATAACAACATAATAATAAGTCCGGAAAGGGAACATAGTATATATAGTAACAAAATAAGCCCGGTAAGGGCACACAATATCAAAATATGAATACAATATACTCTTACTTACAGCCACCCCCAACTAAAAACGATGCAGTGCCCTCACTACACAATATCAAATGTAAAGCATAAATAGTTTGAGGGTCTCCCTGAGGTCTGCATCAGACTAGCATACTGTGGGAGGACAACAGGTCAATGTTGTGCTGTACTAGTGGCCCCATCATCATCAGTCTCCTCATCGGCATCATCATCACCATCATCACCAGCAGGCTCTGACATGAAGGAATACTCCTCGCTATCATACTTGGCTGCTACTGTCATCTTCTTACCTGGGTTTCCCCATTTGAAGATGGCCTTTATGACTCTCCACATCTTGATCATAAATTTGCCCTGCTTCTTGTTCTTCTTCTTCTCCTTCTCGAAGTCTTGCTGCAGGTCTACATGAAGCCTTGGCCAAACTGCCGTATGCTCTCTCTAGTCTAGTCACTGATGCTGCCATCTTCTTAAGATGCTCATTCTGACTCTTCTGTGCATCCAAGTAACTCTGCATTTCATCCCTGGAGAAGTATAAAGGCCCATTCTGGGAGGATGAGGGCCCACTAGGAAGTTGTGATACCAACTCCTTAATAGATGCAAGCTCGGAGTTTAGTACCACGAATGGTCCCTCAGTTGCAGTAGTTGTGGTGGTGACTTTCCTCTTCTTGATCTTGACTACACTCCCCTCTCCTGTCACTCTCAAAGGATGAAAAGGTTTATCAGTAGGTAGCCACCGATCGGTGCCACGTACATCAACCTCTGCTCTGGTGCATAGCTGTGTGATCATTGAGGGGAACATCATCCCTGCATCCTTGTCTTGCAAGTACTCCCTCATCTCCCGCAGAATATAGTATCCGACATTCACAGGAATGCCGTCCAAGAGGCATGCAATGATCAATGCCCTAGTATAGGAGGCATATGTGACGTTTCCACAAGGAGACACCCTGTTGCACAGGATGTATAGCCACATTTTTGCTTCAGCAGTGAAGTCATTTGATTTGAACCCTTTCCTCCGGTTACCCCATTTGGCTCTTAGACTAGGAGCGAAGATTTTTGAGACAAGCCATTCTCCATTTTCATAATGATCCTTCTCTTGCACCGGCTCTATCGGATAGTTGGGAATGCCAAGAGTATCATTTATTTGTTCGATCCCAAACCTCACCAATTTTCCTCTGATGACGACTTGTGGATTGGCAAAATCAGTGCGCCTAAGGTTTGCATAAAATTCACACACCCACTCCTCATTAGCCTTGCAAGGGGTGTGGATGAAGCATGACCATCCAGTTGAATGGAGCCGAGCATAGAAATCCGGGAAGTTTTTGGCCAATTTGTCTTCATGGATGCCCTTTTCAAGAATTATCCTCCTATTGACAAGTTTGTGCAAATATCGACGCTCAGATGCAGCTGACATGAAGCATGATTCATCATATGGTTCCTCAATTTCTTCTTCAGTTTCTGGTTGTTGTCCGCTTGTGTTAGGGTCCATTTTAACTCGAAACACCTACATAAAATCAAAACAAGGTGAGTCGGGTAATAGAATCATGTTAAGAAATTCAAAACACTACAATTGAGCCAAAAAATTAGGTTGAACGGGTCTGGGAAGACACTGTTGCAAAGCTACTGGAATTGGAATTACTGCCCAGTTTTCGCTTCTGCAAAAATGTAACCATAGAAGCGGTTCCGTTTTTGCGGAAATTTGAGCGCATCTGTGGTTTTTCGCATTTTTCTAGTTTACGCATCTGCAGAATTCCAACCGCAGAAGCGGTTCCACTTATGCGGAAAATAGACCGCATCTGCGGTTTTCGACATCTTCTTCAACTGCCCAGATTTTTTTTCATGTTTTGATTTTCAAACCTCATTTTGGCACCTAATTTATACTCAAGACTTTTAAATTAGTGTAGTACATGAGATTATGATTCAATTGAGACTAATTTTTTGGTACTTAGCAGGAAAATCTCTTTTATGCATTGTGTCGAACATCTTGCAAGCAATTTAAAATGACGTCTTCTTCACACAAATTGGGTACTCAGAATTCCCACAATTTTGCTTTAATACTAACAGCACACAACACGAAATATCTCAACCAATATCCCTCACAGCCTAAAACTAACAGCAGATAAATTGAAACTAAAAGCATCAAATAAAATAATAATAAAAAATGAGTGTGGCTGTTGGCTAAGGAAAAGCAGAGAGAATGAAAGGAAAGAGAGGAGAAATAGATGAGGATTCAGAGGACATTACCTGAGTCTTGTGCAAGAGTGCAGTAGAAATCAAGAGTAGAGGAGTTTTGGAGATTTGTTAGAGCTTGAGGGAGTTAGGGATGGGGAATAGATACCTGGGCGTTTCTGGGAGAAAGAGGAATTGAGAGATCTAATTTTCTTTTCAGACCTGTCGACTTCTACTTATGCGGAATTTATCTACTTCTGCGTCGCTGCTTATGCGTCCAGTTGTCCGCTTCTGTGTCTCTGACTTCGCTTCTGCGTGACTGCATCTACGGTCAAAAATCTGCAGATGCGGTTACACCAGAAGACTGATGCCCAATTTCTGCAGCTATTGGTTTTGGCCCTCCGGACCACTCCGACCTGCTCAAATTAACTCCGAAAAATCTAAAACTTGGTAGATTAGTCACAAATAATATTCTAAGATATTCTAAAAAAGAAAATTTTAAAAACGACTTAAAATTTTTGAAAAAATGATGGGTTGCCTCCCACCAAGCGCCACATTTAACGTCGTGGCACGATGCAAACAACATTACCACTTTTCTCGCCACCTGGATGATATGAACTGGGAACCTAGCTTGGAATCAAGCTTGTGACCACGAGTGATGGGGGTGGTAAGTTGATGATCAAGCCAATCCTTAAATTCTTCATTTTGCACTTCTTGGCTCTCATGTGAGGAATGTCATTTTGTTTTCTTGCTTCCTCAAATTGTAAAATGTATGGTATTAGTTTTTCCTTCTCGCAATCCTCCATTGATTCGTGTAGTTCAACTTCCATATCACCACACAATTCCAATGTTAAAAAATGCTTGGAATGTGATTTTAAACCTTCACTTTGCAATTTTTCTCGGATTTTGACATCCTCTTCTTCCCCCGGACTAAAGTCAATCTCAACCATATTTTCATTTACACCGGTTGACTCTAATTCTATTTTTTTTTCGGCATCATTAACATTCATGGAGTCGGTTGGCGGATGTTCAATTCTTGAATCCTCATAGTAAAACTCACTTTCTTCCTCGGAATTGGACTCTTCTTGGCTTTCTTCCACACTTTCAAGTTGGTGGGCATAGTAAGCCTCAAACAATATTTGCATTTGATCCTCCAAAGTGCGGATGTGTTCATCATTGTGTACCAAACTTTGTTTCAAGTACTCGAGTGCAAAGTTATGCTTCTCCTCATTTTCAAGAATGGTCTCCAACATGAGCATCATTTTCTCATTGTGAGTATTTGAGAGTTCTTCTTGGTTTCGATCAAGTGCCAAGGAAGGATTTTCAATTTCAATCTCCAAGGAAGGTTCTTGGCTATCATTCACTTTCGAGGCTTTTTGAACCCTTAAGGCTTCAATCATTTCATCTATTTGTGAGTGCAACCTTGCAAGTGCCAAGTCATTTTGAAGACTATTTTCCAAAAGCTCCTCCAAGGCATTTTGCTCTTTGTTTCCTTCTTCAAGTAAACACTCCAACATAAGCTTGAACTCTCCATTTCGTCCTTGCTCAACTTCTTCCATTTCTATAGCCCTATAATTCTCATCACAAAAAGTAAAATCATCATAGCGGGGGCTTGGGGAAGGGAAGGACAAATAAGCACAATCATCCCTTTTGGCAACCACACTTATCACAAATACTCCACTCATGGGTTTGAAATTGTGCGCACAATCCACCCCCGGGAGAATTTAAACAATTTTTTCACGAGTGTGGTCCTCCACAATAAGGACAAGGGTCATCAAAGTACGAACAACTACCATCCGACCAATTTTCATTATATGATGCCATTTTTCAAAAATATTAAAATAAACAAGAAATAAACAATAAAAATACACCAACGTAAGAAAAATTAATTACACAAATATTTACAAGTTTGGACCAAAGCACTTTCGCTTACTTCTCAAACAACCTAAATTACGCCTTATTGTTGTTATCCGGCAACGGTGCCAATTTTGATGATGTCCAAATCCACTACTAAAAAGTAATAGACACGGCCGCATGCAGTATAATTTACCCTCGGGGTCGAATCCCACAGAGAACAATGTGTAGGCGATTAGAAATGTAAGAAAATTATCGCTTATAGCACAATGTCAAACACTAAGAATTTTGGTTTGAAAATGTTTATACCTAAATGTGGAAATGTAAACTAACCTAGAAAGCAAGTAAAATGATCAATGGCTACAAGTATGAATGCATCGGGAATTACACTCAAGTAACGATCCAATGTATTTCACGATTTTACAAATATGAGCGAGTTTATGTTAATTAGCCATGGATAATAATTGTTAATTAGCTTCTTCCGAAGACTAACAAGGCTTCCTAATTGAATTATCCATAAAATAATTAGAATATTAAGCATACCCGGAATGGCTACAAGTAGTTCAATCCTATCCCGAGGTAGAATCTATAAAATGAGGGTTAAAGCCTCAAGTTCTTGTCAATTAATCTTTTCCAACCCCAAATTATCTTTTTCAAAATTAATTCGGAGTTAATGGGCGAGTCCTAGGGTTATCTAAAAACTTTGAAAACATTAAAGAACAAGAATAATTAAAGTAACAATAACTCACTTCATAAATAAATAAAAATCATTCAATACATAAGTACAACAACGTATTTAATCCACACTTTAAATATGAATACTTCCATAAACAAGATTCAAGTGTTGGAATAAATACTACGCACTTAAATATTCAATACAAAGCAAGAAAATGAAGAAATAAACATAAATGGGTAAGAAAATCTTAATCACAAGCTTCAATCTTCAAAACCCAAGTGTGTGTGCAAAACCCTGGCTTCAATACTTGTTCTCTCTAGCTCTATGAACTGAAAATAAGCCAAAGATATCCCAAAAGATCTGCTTGGACGAGTATAAAAATGGTTTGGGGTTAAGAAAATGTGAAAAGACCAATTTGCCAAATTTGATGCCCAACTTTCGCATCTACGGAAAAATTCACGTAGATGCGGTTCCGTAGATGCGTATTCCTTAACACAGAAGTGAAATTCCTTGTCCAACACTGCTTCGCAGATGCGGTGCAAAAGTCGCAAATGCGAAACCGCATAAGCGATACTCTAACCGCAGATGCGGTTTCTTCCATGCTCAGCCATTTCCGCAGAAGCATGTTTCCCCTCGCAGAAGCGGGATCTTCCAAATCAAGCCTCCACCACAGAAGCATTTATTTTCACGCAGAAGCGGGGTCGCTAGAAGATTTTGCATGTTTTCACTCTCTTTTGTTCAATTCCACTTCAATTCAATTCAAATCACTTCGTAGCGTCATTTAGCTGAAAATCAAAAAATACACACCATAAAAGACCTCATATTATAGTTAAAGGACATAAAATCTAAGAAAAAAAGAGTAGATTGAGTGGTAAAATCACCACTCATCAGCACGGGGATCTACCGCGAATCTAACCCGTAGTCCCAAAGTAAACAAATAAGGGGGGAGCTACCAAAATCCCACATCCGTAGTCCCAATATAAATACGCAGTCCCAACACAGAGATATCCAGAAATGAAGCTAAAAAATACAAGGCAACAGGTAGTTCTAGCCTAACATGCTTCATGTAATGCAAGCAAAGTAACTTGAGCAAATAGGCAATTTAGAACAACTAAGCATGCTTTACTAGCTAACATAATCTATAATTTTACATAAAAATACAACAGATAAGAAAGAAACCCAGTCTTAATATTTAAAATAAAATCCGATTTTCAACAGTTAGCTAAAGTACGTGCTCGTCACCTCACGTACTAGGTATTCAGTTACCAAATATCATATCCTAAGGGGAAAGGTCCCCCACATAAGGTTAGACAAGCCACTTACCTCAAACCGGCACAAAATCAACTAGAAACCACGCCTTTGCCATGAGTATCCGACTCCAAATGGCCCAAATCTATTCAATTCAATTACATATCGTAAATAACATCTCAAGCAGCTTATTCTACTATTTAATTTAAAGCTAAGACATAAATTTAGGTAAAATGACCAAAATGTCCCTCAGGCCAACATCTCAGAATCAGATAAATTTTACATTTTTAGAACCCTTGTACTCTCACGAGTCTATACATAACAAAAACACTGAAATCGGAGTCCATATGGCCACTCAAATCCGCAATTAAAGGTCTAAGAACTTCTTCCCCAATATCTACCAAAATTTCGAAATTAAATGATGAAATTAGCTAAATATTGATGGATATAACTAGAAAGGATTAAAGAAACGTTACCCAATGATCTCCTCTTCAAAACCCTCTCAAAATCGCCCTCTCCCGAGCTCCAATTTGATGTTATAACTTTTGAAACTAAACCCTCGAATTTCATATTTCACTCCAGTGATTTCCGCTTCTGCGGTCAAGGGACCGCATTTGCGGTCCTGCTTCTGCCGAATTTATGCCACTTCTGCGGTTTTAAATAATCATCCCAGGGGCCACATCTGCAATGATAATCTCGCAGGTACGAAACCGCATCTGCGGTAAAACTTCCGCACCTGCGAAAAGCTGAGGGAGCACTAACGTCCGCTCCTGCGAGGACCAGGCCGCTTCTGCGGCTCCGCACCTGCAGAACCCAAACCGCATGTGCGGTTATGACAGGTACCAGAAAACTTCAGCAGCCCTTCAACTCCAAAAACCCTCCGTCGACCATCCGAAATCATCACGAGGCCCTCGGAACCTCAACCAAACCTACGGACACATCCCATAATATCATTCAAACTTGTACCAATCCTTAAACCACCTAAAACAACGTCGGAAACTCTATTAAATCAAGAATTTGAGCCTAAGAACTTCAAATTCTATCAAAACACGCTTTCGATAAAAAACCTAACCAAACCTCGTCTGAATGACCTAAAATTTTACACACACACCCCAAATGACACGACGGAGCTACTGCAATTTTCGAAATTCCATTCCGACCCTCGGATAAAAATTTCACTATCGGACCGGAAACTTCAAAAACTCAAACTTCGGCATTTGAAGCCTAAATTAGCTACGGACCTCCAAAACACATTCCAAACACGCTCTCAACCCCGAAATCACCTAACAGAGCTAACAGAACTATCAGATTTCCATTTCGAGGCCATCTTCACACTGTTCTAACTAGGGACAACTTTCCAACACTTAAGCTCTCATTTAGGGACTAAATGTCCCAAAACTCTCCGAATCTCAAAACTGAACATCCTGAAAATTCAAATTAGCATAAATAGACTTGGGAAAACAATTAATAGGGGATCGGGGCACTAATTCTTAAGACGACCGGCCAGGTCGTCACATTATCCTACACTTAAACATTCGTTCGTCCTCGAACGAGCATAAAGACATACTTGAAGTAGTAAAAAGATGAGGGTAACTGCTTCGCATATCCTACTCGGTCTCCCAGGTCGCCTTCTCGGTCGGGTGACCCCGCCACTGAACCTTTACCAAAGCAATGTTCTTTGACTTTAACTTTCTGATATGCCTGTCCAATATAGCCACTGGCTCCTCAACATAGGATAGATCCTTGTCCAACTGGACTAAACTGAAATCCAACATGTGCGACAGGTCACCGTGATACTTCGGATCATCAAAACATGAAATACCGGATTGACCCCGTCCAAGCTGGGAGGTGAGGCAAGCTCATAAGCAACTTCCCTAACTCGCCTCAAAATCTCAAAAGGGACAATAAACCTCGGACTCAGCTTCCCTTTCTTCCCAAACCTCATGACGCCTTTTATAGGTTAAACCCGAAGCAGAACCCGCTAACTAACCATATACGAAACATCGCGAACCTTCTTGTCCGCGTAGCTCTTCTGTCTGGAATGGGCTGTACGGAGTCTATCCTGAATCATCTTAACCTTCTTCAATGCGTCCTGAACCAACTCTGTGCCCAATAGCCTGGCCTCACCCGACTCAAACCAGCCCACCGGAGATCTACACCTCCTACCATATAAAGCCTCATACGACACCATTTGAATGCTGGACTGATAACTGTTATTGTAAGCAAACTCCGCCAATGGCAAGAATTGATACCAAGACCCTCCAAACTCAATCACACACGCACGAAGAATATCCTCAAGAATCTGAATGATGTGCTCGGACTGTCCGTCCATTTAGGGGTGAAATGTTGTGCTTAACTCCACCCGAGTACCTAGATCCTGCTGCACGGCTCTCCAGAACCGCGATGTAAACTGAGTACCTCTGTTTGAAAAAATAGAAATCGAAATACCATGCAGACGAATGATCTCCCGGATATAAATCTCCGCCAACCGCTCTGATGAATAAGTGGTACACACAAGAATGAAATGAGCGGACTTGGTCAGCCAATCCATAATAACCCGAATGGCATCAAACTTCTTCAAGGTCCGAGGGAGTCCATATACAAAGTCCATGGTGATGCGCTCCCATTTCCACTTCGGAATCTCTATCTGCTGAAGCAACCTACCCGGTCGCTGGTGCTCGTACTTCACCTACTGGAAGTTGAGGCATCTAGACACATACCTAACTATATCCTTCTTCATCCGCCTCCACCAATAGTGCTACCTCAGGTCCTGAATACATCTTTGCAGCACCCGGATGGATGGAATACTGCGAACTATGGGCCTCTTCTAAAATCAACTCTCGAAGCTCATCAAAATTAGGCATACAAATTCAACCCTGCATCCTCAATAGCCCGACATCTGCCATGGTCACATCTCTAGCATTACCACCCTGAACCTTGTCCTTAAGGACAAGCAAATGAGGGTCGTCATACTGTCGCTCCCTGATACGATCAAATAAGGAAGATTGGGAAACCACACAAGCTAGAACTCGGCTGGGCTCCGAAAGATCCAATCTCACAAACTGGCTGGCTAAGGCCTGAACATCCATCGCCATAGGCCTCTCTGAAGCTGGTAAATATGCCAAACTCCCCAAACTCTATGCCTGGCGACTCAAGGAATCAGCCACCACATTGACCTTGCCCGGGTGATACAGTATAGTAATATCATAATCCTTCAGCAACTCTAACCACCTCCTCTGATGCATATTTAGATCCTATTTCTTGAACAAGTGTTGTAAACTCCGATGGTCAGTATAGATCTCGCAAGGCACACCGTATAAATAATGACGCTAGATTTTCAAGGCATGAATTCTTCTCATGTATCTTCAACTGTCGGGACGCGTAGGCAATCACCCTACCGTCCTGCATCAACACCTCTCTGAGGCTAACTCTCGAGGCATTACAATAGGCAGTATAAGACCCCGAACCGGTAGCAAACATCAAAATCGGGGCTGTAGTCAAAGCTGTATTAAGCTTCCGAAATCTCACCTCACACTCCTCTGTCCACTGAAATGGGGCACCCTTCTGGGTGAATCTAGTCATAGGGGTCGCGATCAATGAAAATCCATCCACAAAATGACGGTAGTAGCCCGCCACCCCAAGGAAACTGCGAATCTCTGTAGCTGAGGACGGCCTGGGCCAACTCTGCACGACCTTTATCTTCCTTGGATCCACCCGAATGCCCTCACTCGAAACCATATGGCCTAAGAATGCCATAGAACTTAACCAAAACTCGCATTTTGAGAACTTTGCATATAACTTCTTCTCTCTCAGGGTCTGAAGCACAGTCCTCAGGTGTTGCTTATGATCTTTCCGACTCCAAGAATATACTAGAATATCATCAATAAAAATAATAACAAACGAGTCGAGATATGGCCTGAACACACTGTGCACCAAATGCATAAAAGTTGCTGGGGCATTGGTCAGCCCAAATCACATAACAAGGAACTCGTAATGGCCATACCGAGTCCTGAAGGCAGTCTTTGGGATATCTGGCCCCCGAATCTTCAATTGATGGTAACCTGAGCGCAAGCCAATCTTAGAAAATACCTGTGCACCCTAAAACTAGTAAAACAGATACTCAATACGAGGCAAAGGATAACGGTTCTTCACTGTAACCTTGTTCAATTGGCGATAATCAATACATATACGCATGGAACCATCCTTTTTATTCACAAACAAGACAGGAGCACCCCACAGTGAAACACTGGGGTGAATAAAACCCTTATCAAGCAGTTCCTGCAACTGATCCTTCAACTCCTTCAACTCAGGAGGAGCCATACCATACGGAGGGATGGAAATGGGCTGAGTGCCCGGCAACAGATCAATACCAAAATCAATGTCTCTATTGGGTGGCATACCCGGAAGATCAGCTGGAAACACATTGGGATAATCCCGTTGTGACTGAATCAACATAAGGGGTATCAGCACTGACATCCCTCACATAAGCTAAATACGCGACACATCCCTTCTCAACCATACGCCGAGCTTTAAGGAAAGAGATAACTCTATTGGGAGTGTGATCTAAGGTACCACTCCACTCAACACGTGGAATACCATGCATAGCCAGCGTAACGGTCTTGGCGTGACAATCAAGAATAGCAAAATGGGACGACAACCAGTCCATTTCCAAGATAATATCAAAATCAACTATACCTTGTAACAATAAATCTGCTCTGGTCTCAAAACCATGAATAGTAACCAGACATGACCGATAAATGCGGTCAACAACAAGAGAATCCCCCACAGGAGTAGAAACATAAACAGGGGCACTCAAAGAATCCCGAGGCACACCGAAATGTGAGCAAAGTAAGAAGA
The DNA here is from genome assembly GCA_026770625.1 of Nicotiana glauca. Lineage (NCBI taxonomy): Eukaryota > Viridiplantae > Streptophyta > Magnoliopsida > Solanales > Solanaceae > Nicotiana > Nicotiana glauca. The sequence continues at coordinate 106,277 of MU674718.1, forward strand.
CACATAAGAGTAAGTATATCCCGGATCGAATAGAATTGATGCCTCTCTATGACAAACTAGTATAATACCTGTAATGACGGAGTCGGAGGCAACAGCCTCGGTACGAGCAGGAATAGCATAATATCTGGCCCAGCCCCTCTCTCGAGGGCAACCTCTATCTCCCCAACCTCTGCCCCTAGTCGACTGGGCAGATGGGGTAGCAGCTGGAGCTGTGACCATGGCCTGAGAACTTTGAGAAGTACGTTGTGGCTGAGCAGTCTGTGAAGATGCACCCCTACCAAGTCTGGGGCAGTCCCTAACCATATGACGTGTATCACCACACTCAAAACAAGCTTTGGAGGATGTGGTGGCTGTGACTGATTAGGGCCAGGTTTGTTGGACTGACCCCTGGAAGCACCCCGCGCAAGAGGCGTGCTAGAAACTGGAGGTGCATAGTAAGGCTCCTGAGGTATAGGCGGAGCTGGAGCACTACTGGCTGCTGGAAGATCTGAATGAACAGGGTGACCCACATAACCCCTACCATGATGACCTGCTGCTGGGGTACGGGCACTAGAGTAGTGGCCCGACTCTCGAGACCTCTTGGCCTCCCTAGCGAGCATACCCTCGATCCTCCTAGCAATGCTCACTACCTGCTGATAAGGGATGTCCATCTCCAGCTCTCGAGCCATGCTAGATCTTATGGGTGGGATAAGACCCTTAATGAACCTGCAAACTCTCTCACGGACTGTAGCAACCAAGGCCTGTGCATGCCTGGACAACCTGGTATAGCGGATAACATACTCCAAAATGGTCATAGCACCCTGGCGCAAATGCTCAAACTCTGCACGCCATGCGTCCCTAAGACTCTAAGGGACAAACTCTCTCATGAACATATCTTAGAACTGGGTCCAGTTCAGTGAGGCAGCCTCGGCTGGACTGTCTATCTCATAAGTGTGCATCAATCATAGGCGGCTCCCCGAAGCTGGAAGGCGGTAAAGGAAACCCTGCTGGACTCTACTATGCCCATAGTGCAAAGAATACAGTGACACTCCTATAGAAATCCCAAGGCATCGTCTGATGTTAACCCACTGAATACTGGGGGATCATACTTCTTGAACCTCTCAAGTCTCTACTGCTCGTCCTCTGAAGTAGTTGACCCGTCCTCGGGCTGAACTGGCACTACAGGCGGTGCGGGAATAATCTTGGGAGCCTTCTCAACATGCACTCGCTGCTCAGGAGTGCGGACAGTGGGAGTTTTTGCTCCTCCCCGGCCTGGGATGTGGCTGCAGCAAGGGGAAGCAACCCTGCCTGAGCCAAGGTGGTACACATACTCCTGAACTTAGCCAGTCTCCTGAAGAGCTGGAGTAGTAGTGGCAGTAGTGGGCGTGCCAGGTGCCTAGGATCCGGTTGGATCTGCTGGTGGTGCCTCGGCGGCAGCTCGCGTAAGTGCTCTGGGTGCACCACGTGTGCGTCATCGACCTCTACCCTGGCCCCGGCCTTTGACGGCTGCAGTAGGGGGCGTGGGTGCCTGATCATCCCGAGTAGCGCCTGTCCTCACCATTCGTGAGAGAATAGAAGACATAAGTTTAGAATTTGTGATGTCAAAATATCACACGACAAGGAAATCAAATGAAGAGGAAATTTTCCTAACAGTTACATAGCCTCTCATAGATAAGTACAGACGTCTCCGTACCGATCAACGATACTCTAATAAATCGACCTGTGTTCCGTGACTCCTATGAACCTAGAGCTCTGATACCAACTTGTCACGATCCCAGTTTGCCCTCCGTGAACATGTCGTGATGGCACCTAGTCCCTGTAACTAGGTAAGCCTAACAATGAGGAAAATAACATAACTTGCGTGATAATTTATTTAAAACTGAACAACTAAAAGAAAACTATATAAAAATGTCGCTCGGCATACACCACTCAATAATACGGAAGTCTATAATATCACCCCAAAACCCGAAAACTCACGAGAAAACAAGCTAGAGGAAGTACTGAAAAATGCTCTAATCTCCAGAGATGTCTACAACAAGAGTACGATAGAAGGCTAAATACTACAGATATAGTAAAGAAGGAGACTTTTCGGTCTGCGGACGCTACAGATATAGCTCGAAGTCTCCATAGCTCTCCCTGCCTCAAGGATAGTGCGCCTGAGATGAAGTACCTGGATCTGCACATAAATAACATGCAGAAGGGGCATGAGTACACCACAACGGTACTCAGTAACTGCCAAGCCTAACCTCGGTTAGGTAGTGACGATGAAGGTCAGGGCCCTACTGAGAATAATAATAATAATAATAATAAGAACAAGAATAATAATAATAATAATAATAATAATAATAATAATAATAATAATAATAATAATAATAATAATAATAATAATAATAATAAGTCTTGCAACAGTATGAAATAAACAGAAATAATGGGTACAATTTTGAAGTAAGACAAGTTATACAAGACAACAATTAACATTCAGAGAAGAAGATAACACAGAGTAAAACAGCTCAATATCAATACCAACAACGGGGATCTCCCAGGATACCGGCCTGTAGTGCCTTTCATCAACTATTTAAGGGGCTCCCGGGATACCGTCCCGTAGCCCATCATATGAGAATATTCTGAAGGATCTCCCGGGATACCATCCGGCAGCCCAACTATCAATGTGTAAGGGGGATCTATCGGGAATCTAACCCGTAGTTCCAAAGTAAATGTGCACGGGGATCTACTAGGAATCTAACCCATAGTCCCAAAGCAAATGTGCAGTGGGATCTACCGAGAATCTAACCCGTAGTCCCAAAGTAAACAAACAAAGGAGGGAGCTACCGGAATCCCACGTCCGTAGTCCCAACGTAAATATGCAGTCCCAACACGGAGATATTCAGAAATGAAGCTAAAACATACAAGGCAACAGGTAGTTCTAGCCTAACATGTTTCACGTAATGCAAACAAAGCAACTTGAGCAAATAGGCAATTTAGAACAACTAAGCATGCTTTTCTAGCTAACACAATCTATAATTTCAAATAAAAATACAGCATATAAGAAAGAAACTCAGTCTAAATATTTAAAGTAAAATCGAATTTTCAACAATTAGCTCAAGTATGCGCTCGTCACCTCACGTACTAGGCATTCAGTTACCAAATATCATATCCTAAGGGGAAAGATCCCCCCACACAAGGTTAGACAAGCCAGTTACCTCAAACCGGTACAAAATCAACTAGAAACCACGCCTTTGTCACGAGTATCCGACTCCAAATGGCCCAAATCTATTCAATTCAATTACATATCGTAAATAATATCTCAAGCAATTGATTCTAATATTTAATTTAAAGCTAAGACACAAATTTAGGTAAAATGACCAAAATGCCCCTCAGGACAACGTCTCAAAATTGGATAAATTTTACATTTTTAGAACCCCCGTACTCTCACGATTCGATACATAACAAGAATATTGAAATCGGAGTCCAGATGACCCCTCAAATCCTGAATTAAAGGTCTAAGAACTTTTCCCCCAATTTCTACCAAAATTTCGAAATTAAATGATGAAATTAACTAAAGATTGATGGAATACAACTAGAAAAAATTAAATAAACGTTACACAATGATCTCCTCTTCAAAACCCTCTCAAAATTGCCCTCTCCCAAGCTCCAATTTGATGTTCCAACTTTTGAAACTAAACCCTCGAATTTCATATTTCACTCCAGTGATTTCCGCTTTTGTGGTCAAGGGACCACATCTGCAGTCCCGCTTCTGCAGAATTTATGCCGCTTCTGCGATTTTAAATAATCAGCCCAGGGGCTGCATCTACGATAATAATCTCGCTGGTGCAAAACTGCATATGCGGTAAAACTTTCGCACTTGCGGAAAGCTGAGGGAGCACCAACGTCCGCTCTTGTGAGGGCCAGACCATTTTTGCGGCTCCGCACCTGCGGAACCTAAACCGCAGGTGCGGTTATGACAGGTACCAGAAAACTTCAACAGCCCTTCAACTCCAAAAACCCTCCGTCGACCATCCGAAATCATCCTGAGGCCCCCAGAACCTCAACCAAACCTACGGACACATCGCATAACATCATTTAAACTTGTACCAATCCTTAAACCACCTAAAACAACATTAGAAACTCTATTTAATCAAGGATTTGAGCCTAAGAACTTCAAATTCTATCAAAACGTGCTTTCGATCAAAAACCTAACCAAACCTCGTCCGAATGACCTGAAATTTACACACACACCCCAAATGACATGACAGAGCTACTGCAACTTCCGAAATTCTATTCCGACCCTCGGATAAAAATCTCACCATCGGACCGGAAACTTTAAAAACTCAAACTTCGGCATTTCAAGCCTAAATCAGCTATGGACCTCCAAAACACATTCTGAACACGCTCCCAACCCCAAAATCACCTAACGCAGCTAATAGAACCATCGGATTTCCATTCCGAGGCCTTCTTCACACTGTTCCGACTACAAATAACTTTCCAACACTTAAGCTCTCATTTAGGGACTAAGTGTCCCAAAACTCTCCGAAACTCAAAACTGAACATCCCGGCAATTTAAATTAGCATAAATAGACTTGGGGAAACAATTAATAGGGGATCAGGGTGCTAATTCTTAAGACGACCTGCCAGGTCATCACACTTATACCCCAAACTCGAAATTAAAGTCTAATGTATAGAACCTTACCTCTTAGATGAAGAATTTGTGAGTGGGTTCTTTGATTCTTGAAGATTGATGCAAGATTGGATGATTTGAATGTTGGGTTCCTCCTTCTCTCTCTCTAAAATGCTCTCACCTCTCTGTAGAATGCTCATGAAATCACCCAAAATGAACCCCAAAGCCTATATATTAAAATGGGATCGGGTTATAAGAATGGGAAAAATAAGCCTTCAAAATCGGGTTTGCGGTTGCATAATGGACCGCAAAACAAGAATGCGGGTTGCAAAATGCATCACGGAATTAGTGCCCAAAACTAGGCTACACTGGTCCAGTTTACGACCAGATTTGCGGTCGCAGATCAATTATGAGGACCGCATAATGGTTTTGCGGTCATAGAACTGACACAAGATCGCATTTTTCATCCTTTGGTAATTTGATCATAACTTTGTGTAGGAATGTCCAAATGACGAATGGTTTGAAGTGTTGGAAACTAGACTTGAAGACCTTTCATTTGATAGGCTGTATATATATATGCTCGTTCAAACTAGGGACTTGTGCGAACTCATTTTAAATTTTAGCGTATTATAAAAATTTCTAACCTGACTTAGGCCTCTCATTAGACCCCAAATTACTTATATAAGACTTATACACTTATTTTCCAAATACAATTAATGCCCATCATGTTAATAGCACATAAAATATTATAATTAGCCTACATGGCACCTCAAACTCCTAAATTACTTAGCAAAATTATTCAGGGCCTTACAGCAGTAAAAGGCAGTGACCTTGCCAAAGAACAAATGTCTTCCATATTACTAAAGAAGTTTGACAAAACCCACACCGAGGGAGAACTAACTTGGTACAACTACCTACACGCTCCATGAGAAACGTTTGAGGAAATGGCCGACAAGTTTGTAACTGCCCATGTCGGGGTTAAAAAAGCAGTGGCGAGGTTGAACGACATTTTTGCCATTAAACAATCACCCGGTGAAGGGCTAAGAGATTTACTCGCCCAATTCAACCGTGTGAGGATGACCCTGCCAAATGTATTAGAGGGAATGGCAGTAGCGACTTTCCAGAACGAGTTAAAAAGGAACGGTTCGAGGGAGACCAAAAAATTTCTAAGCCGGCTCATGAAATATCCCCTAACCACTTGGGACGAGATACACAATGGCTACTGCACCGAAGTGCGAACCGATGAGGACAACCTCAACGGGCCAACTCAACGGCTGGTCCAAATAGAATTCAGGAAAGACCGAAGAAATGATAGCAGAAAGGACCACGCAGGACCACAACTCAATCGTGAAAAACATTAACCATATGTTAGAGCCACTATCATACCACCTACCTGTCATGGCGAGGACACATCTAGGATGCCAATATGGACTTACCGAAGCGAAAGAGGTATGCCTCCACTACTATCTGCTCACAATTTCTACGTTTCTCCCTCAAAAATAATCTACACCCTAAAGAAGCTCGGCCCAAAGGTGAAGTGGCTGCATAAGATGAGATCTGACCCAAACACCCGAAATCTCCTTCACAAATAAAGCTTGAGGATAAGATAGTGCCACGCTGCATCACACTAACTGGTTTTAAAAATGCAGTTGAGCGGACATCTGGAGAAAGCACGCTACCTGTCTTGGCCGGCAGCATCACTTTGGAGACCATGTTCCACATCATGGATCAGGATACGAGGTACAACACCATCATAGGTCGGCCCTAGATACACGCCATGAAATTCTTCCCATCCAGCTTATATCAAGTCATCAAATTTCCCACCTCTTGGGGGGTATTCAGTATCCGAGGAGAGCAACGCACTGCCCGAGAATGCTATCGCATCGCCTAAGACTACACATACACTAAACAATTGAAAGGCAAAGTTGAGACCACATAGCAATTAACAGGGTTGGGGTCAGGAAATGACAAAGAGAAAAATGTCATCTACGATCCCGAAATCATAGAAGCCACAGGTACGACCGAAGAAGATCTCGACCCCGTACAGATCGACAAAGACGAACATAGCAAAAAAGCCTACATTGGCCATAAACTCCAGGAACCAGGTTAATTCCATCAATTTTTAGCTAATAACACAGACTTGTTTTTCTTTTTCTATGTAGATATCCCGTGTATCCCGAAAGACATAGTGACACACAACGTAAACGTCGACCCATTTTACCTAGTGCGACAAGTTAGGTGAAAATTCAATTCTGCGATAAATGATGCGGTCCACAAGAATGTTGAAAAGCTGCTGGAAAATGATTCTATCAGAGAATCAAAGTACCTTCAATGGGTCACCAACATGGTCATGGAGAAAAAGAAGAATGAGAAACGATGGATGTGCGTAGACTTCACAGATCTAAACATAGCCTACCTGAAAGACTTATTCCCACTACCCTATATTGACTAGCTCATTCATGCAACGGCCGGGCATGAGCTATTAAGCTTCTTGGATGCCTACTCTGGCTACAACTAGATCCTCATGGAGGAGTAAGACCAAGAAAAGACCACTTTCATCACCCACCAAGGGACATACTGCTACAGAGTGATGCCTTTCGAACTAAAAAATGTAGGGGTGACGTATTAGAGGTTGGTCACAAAAATTTTCAAAGACCAGGTCGCCAAAACCATGGAAGTCTACATCAATGATATGTTGGTCAAGTCAAAAAGGAAAGAAGATCACATCGACCACTTGAAGGAGGCCTTCAACATACTTGTTGATACCCAATTTTTTTCTGTATATTTTTTATATGAAAAATACTTTCAAAATATTATATATACGCATATATAAGTATGTCCAAATATTTATATTTTTTCTAATTTTTAAAAGATTTTTAAATTAATTTATTATCCGATTTTAGCAATACAAAAACCAATAATTATTCCTCAAATTATTATTTTGGTGATTAATTTATTTTATTCTCATATTTATATCAAAATATAGCTAAGGTAATTTTTACACATATTTACAAATTTATTTAGTATTTTTAAAGCCAAATTGCATATAATTACGATATTAGCCTATTTTAAGAATTAATTGTGTTTATCATTACCAATTTGATTCCAGCACTTTTAATTTAATATTTATATATTATTAATTAATTTAGTACCTTTAATTTATTTTTAGAAATTATTTAACTATTTTTTATAAAATAAAAAGGAAATGAGTGGCTATTTAAAATCTAACCCTATTTATTTCAATTGTAGCCCAAGTCGACCGCCCCAATTAACCCAATTTCAATCCCAATTGGATCGGCCCAATTCCTAAACTACTCGCCCATGACCCAATTTAATCCAACCCGCCCGGCTCCCCAATAAATCTAGGTTTTGATCAACGGCCACGATCCTTTCTTTCCTTTTTAATTTTCCAAACCCCCTCAACCCTAGATCATTTCACCTAAGACGCCGCCTTTGAATCCTTTCAACCCCTCAAACTCTCTCGAACCTTCTTTGAACCCTAATCATCTCCTACCACCTCCACCGTGAAACCCACCGGAATCCATGGCTTCTCAGGCTGTGGGAGTCCTATACTCACCTCCTATTTCTCCTATATGCTTAATACCTAAAGATTCGAGGCCTGACTTCGAAGGTTTTCACTCAGACCTCTATCGATTCAAGGTTCTCTAATCATCTCCAGCCTTGCTCCGGCGTATCATAGTTGTTTGAGTCTGACTCCGACCTCTCCGACTCAGACCGATGACCTCTCAAAGACTTTCTCATTTGTAGGGTTCTTCTGAAACCTTAACCCTTTGAAGTTTTATTTGATTTCTTTAGATCTGTGGGCTATTTGTGCTCTCTTTGAGTTTTCAAATGATTTCCCTAACTTTTCTTTCGAAAATTACTTTTTAAAATCTTTCTTTCTGATCTAGGGTTTTCTGAAAAATGTTTAAGTGTTTCTCTGACTCTTTTTCCCCTTTCTTTTGTGTATTTGCCTCTATTGTGCTCCTGTGTTTTTATCTACCACGTTCTTGTATGTGTTCTGTTCTTGTATGCTCTTTTACTGAGTTCTTATACTCCATTCTTGTATGTTCTTTTTACTGTGTTTTATATGCTCCATGCTTATATGTTCTTCTACCATGTTTTCCATACTATGTTCTCAGATTTTCTCCTGCTATGTTTCGCCTATTATATTTTTCTACTGTGTTCTTAAGGTTTTGCTATTTTTCCTCTACTGAAACTTGGTTAAGATTCTTCTAAAAAGCATGTTTCTTCTACTATTTTCCATTATGTTCTTTGAATCCGTCTACTGTGTTTGCATCATGAGTTCTGAAAGAAGCATGTTAGAAGCTTCAGTTCTCTTCTGAAACCTCTACACATGTTTTGATTCAATTTGCTTGCCCTCTCCTCTTTGCTTTCTAGTTTGCTCGAACTAGGGTTTTATTTTAGAGCCCTTAACTCTGTCAGACTGACTTTGAGTCTCTGAACTGAGGACATTTGTTTTCATACAATGCTGAACTTTTGCTAAACTCTTCTACACTGGATTTTTTCTACTGATTTACACGATAGTTTTCTTTCATGCTCACATGCTCCTTATATACGATGAATTTTCCTCTAAATGGTTTTCAAATTTGCAATTAGTGTAAACTTCCTTCTAAATATAGCTTGATTGATTTCTTTCCATCTTTTACTGATTTCCTCTATGACTCAACTTAGGTAAAACCCTTCTTCATCTTTTATGACTTGGTTCATTCATAACAAATCTCTAACCTCTGATTTCTTGGCTGTTAATTGATTCTCATTCCTTAATTGCACAACCGTGTATTTCAAAATTCTGTTTTAAATAAAACTTTTATGTATTCACCCCAAATTGCCTACTTTGCACAAAGTGTTTGGTTAATTTCTTTCCTTAATTGATTTATACCCGTTTGAATCATAATCCCTTAATTAAAGGGAGTCTTGTGTAATTGATTGACAATCAGTTCTTCAATTATTTTCTTACCTTATTTCCTCATGACTTTCACTCTATAAAGGCACGACCCATTTCACGATTTAACGACCCTACACTACACACTTTACAATTCAGTACTTCTTCTATGCTCATACTCACTTACACATAATAGTATTCTTCCTTCTTGTCTGCATTCTAATTTTCACAAGATTACTGCTTTTCCCTATTTGTTTCCTTGAAATTGGTATGTCCTAATTTTAATTTTCAACATCACCACAATGTGTTTACTTACAGCTTTCTACATCCATGTCTCTTTACTACTACTGCAAATTTAAATACCTAAACTAGCATGTTGATCTCCTTTTGCTTGTTTCTACTATGAATCCCTATCCCTATTCCCTTTATGTGCTTTGAGTTACAAGTTTTAAACACATGTCAATATGCAAGTTATTGTCTATGGATTAAACTTGATCCCTTAGGGGATCCTAACCTCTAAACAATGTGTTCCAGTAGGCTTCTGGGTGTGCCAGCATCTCTCATTGTTGGGTTATGCCTGCTAGCCTGCTCTTTTCTCTTGCAACTCCCCATTCCCTATATCCCTATGTGTACTATTTCCCTTCCCTTTTTCCCTTTTCAGAATTCTGCACTTGCACTCTCTCCTAGTTTCTAAGTTCTGCCCCCCCCCCTGTGAGCCTTGCCTTGGGACCTTGAGTTCCCTTTGAACTTGGACACCTGAGGGTTGACCCTTCCATACTGCACTATGTTTAATTTGTAATGCATTTGGGTGTGAGCACTTCCCGGAGTCCATATGAGGCTCTTAGGGAACTCTGACACATCCAAATGAGAGAAAGGCTTTGAAACATGATCTTTGGAGTTAGTTTACTTCATACTGCAGACAAGAAGTCTGAATCAGGCTCTCCTTGGTTGTAATTTTCAATTTCTGATGTATTTTTCTTATTTTATTTTCTTTGGACTGTAATAACTTTATAACAAACTTTTGGGGATGATTAGTGAAAAGGGAGGGGTAACCATGCATGTAAAAGGTTAGATAACTTGATTATAAGGATATCTAGTTTCTGCATTTTTCATGTAGTTACCATGCCTATAAGATTTTTGCATTTTTCATGTAGTTACCATGCCTATAAGATTTTTGCATTTTTCATGTAGCTACCATACCTATAAGATTTCTTCATTCTCATTTAGTTACCATGTCTATAAGAACTTCAGCATTCTCATTTAGATGCCATGACTATAAGAACTTCAGCATTCTCATTTAGATGCCATGACTATAGGGATCCTGCACTTTCATGTAGATATTATGTCTATAGCTTCTGCACATGCACGAAGAAAATATGCTTATAGGTCCTTTCTGATTCTTGCATACCCGTTTTTCACTAGGAGAACTTGTCTATAGGTCCTAATAACCAGAAAAATGTAATTAGATATCACGGAACGCTTAGATATCATGTTGTAGAATTTTTGTACTCTTCTATGTCTATAACAATGTTTTAAGTTGGAAAACATATAGAAATCATGCCTATAGGGGTTCTAATCAAATCTGAATCGCCTCACTTGTTGGTAAGTTTAAAAACTAGCAGTAATAACGTATTACCAATTGCAGAACTTGTGCTCTTCTGCTAAAACTCGCTTTAAACTGGCAACTTTCTTTTCCTAAATCAATCTGTAATCAGTTTTCTTCTTTGTTTCTGAAATCAGTAGATATCATGCCTGTAGTTTTTGTCTAACACTTAGTCCAGCCTTAGGAAAAACTTATAAACTGAATCATATTTTATTAACTACAACCAGCAGGCAGGCCTGAGTCGGGCTTCCCATCTGAACTATGTAATAAATCAGTCTGCCTCAAATCTTTAAGTTTTAATTAGACCTTAAACAGTACAGGCAAGTCATGCTAACTACTTGCTTTTCTTTACCTAAGAGAGGTCTATTTGAGCCTTCCGTTTGTTTACATGTTTCCACATGCTTGTTATATGTGTTTTTGCTTGTCGCCTTAGTATTTTTACCTTTGAAAGCAAAAATAAGCCAACCTCTTCTCCCTTTAGGATTAGTAGTCCCAAGCACCTCCAGGGCTGATAGGATCGGTCCGGGTAATAGTATGCAATAAGAAAATGAGACTATTCCACGCTTTAATATGTTAACGGGATGGGAAAGGGTAGATATGGATATGATGACCACGCGATAACACCACGTGTATAAGTGATTACCGGGTGTTGTGTGGGGTGATCCATATTATTAATAAACCTAGGACCCCCTTTCCTTTGTTCTTTGTTTCTTTAAATCTTTTAAAACGTTTCTTCTAAATCAATTCTTTTTAATGCTTTTCCGACTTTGTTTATTTCTATCCTTTATGCGTAAATCCCCTCTTATTTGAAGTCCTACTTGCCTATGTGTTATTTGTACCTTAAGTCACAACAATAGCTTGGGCGGGAACCACACTAGTGGATTCTGAGGGGTGCCTAACACCTTCCCCTTTGAATAATTTCAAGCCCTTACCCAATCTTTGGTTATCCAAACCAAACCCTTCTTAGTGTCCTAATGCACTTAAATCATTAGGTGGAGACTCTTTAATTCTCTTAAAAAGGGGAACGAGTTGTCCTTCCAAATGTCCTGAACCCGATTTCGCAAAAAAAAGGGGGCGCGACAATACTCAGACGATACAATATGAAACTGAACCCCAAAAAATATGCCTTCAGCATAACCTCGGGAAAGTTCCTCAGCTTCTTAGTATCATAACTAGGCATCGAGGTCAACCCTGACCAAATCAAAGCTATAGAACCAGTAAAAACAGGTATAGAAGTTGACCGGCCGCATAGCCACCCAATCGAGGTTTATCTCATGGTCCTCCGACAGATGCCATAAATTTTTCGGCATACTCAAGAAAGATAATGGACTCCAATGGAGCTCCGAATGTGTCGAAGCCTTTGAAAGAATTAAACGCGTAGCTATCTTCACTCCCACTGCTCGCTAAGGTGGAACCTAGGGAACGTCTCATTGTCTACCTGGCCATGTCTAACATGGCCGTGAGCGCAGTCCTGGTCTGAGAAAATTCCCATCTTTTATATTAGTAAAATTTTGATTGATGCCGAAATGAGGTAACCACACCTCAAGAAGCTAGCCCTGGCTTTGGTCGTAGATTCACGAAAGCTTACGCCCTATTTCCAGTGTCATATCATCTCGGTGGTCATGACTTTTCCCCAAAAGAGTATTCTGCACAAACCCGAGCTGTCGGGCAGATTGGCCAAATGGGCCATATAATTGAGCAAGCACGATAAAACCTATCAACCGTGGATGGCGATAAAGTCGCAAGTGCTCCCCGACTTTAGCACAAATATTACGCCTGATGTTATAAGGAATTCGCCCGTAATTCCCCCAAAATACACGACCTATGAGTCTTATATTCTGATGGTGCCTCTAACACATTAGGATCGGGACTGGGACTCGTGTTCGAGGTCCCAACAGGCGAAATAATTTGCCAGTCCATAAGGTGCCCGGATATGACTTATAATGAGGCCAAGTATGAGGCCGTGATTGCAAGACTAAAATTAGCACTCAAGTATGGAGCAAAATGAGTCGTCATACACTGCGAGTCTCATCTCGTCGTCAATCAAGTCACATGGACTTTCCAAATCAAGGAACAAGTATTACAGAAATACCAGGTTGAGATCTATAAGCAGTTACCCAAGTTTGATGAGTACTAACTCGATCAAATCCCTCGAGCATAGAATATCGAAGTAGATGGCCTTGCCAAACTAGCAGCGACCACTAAAAGCATAAATGGAGAAGGAAATGTGGTCACTCTCCTCCACTTGTCGACCAATCAAATCAATGTACAAACTATAAAACCTAACTTGGGACTGGCACAACCATATTGTCACATACTTACAGGACAAAGTGGTTCCATACAACAAAAAAGAATCCAAGAAGCTTTGAATGGAGGCGGCAAGGTACAACGTCATCAAACAACGACTTGTACAAAAGAATATATGGCGGCGCTCTAGCAATATTCTTAGGCTCAAACCAGATGCGGTGCGTTCTAGAGAAAGTCCGCGAAGGCCACTACAGAGCTCATACCGACAATCGAGCCCTAATCAGATGCCTCATGCGAGTAGGCTACTACTTGCCCACTATGAAAAAAGAGGCCAGTGACTTCGTAAAAAATGTGAACAATGCTAAAGATATGCCCCATGATCACCATACGGGCGAACACCTCCACTCAGTCACCTAGCCTTTGCCTTTCATCAAATGGGGGAAGGACATTATCGGACCCCTCCTAGCGGGACAAGGTAATGTACGATTTCTTTTAGTTTTAACTGACTATTTTTTCAAGTGGGTGGAATCAAGTGCATTCTCCCAAATACGCGAGCAGGAAGTGATCGCCTTCATATGGAGGAATATCGTGTGTCGTTTCGGCTGCCCCAAAAAAATCAGTTGTGACAACGGGCCTCAATTCACTTGAAAAAAGTTTGTTGAGTTTTTCGAGAAATGGCATATCAAAAGAATACTCTCCACGCCATATCATCCTGCGGGCAATAGGCAAGCAGAGTCCTCCAACAACTCAATATTGAATATAATGAAGAAGAAACTCGAGAACGCCAAGGGATTGTGGCCGAAGTCACTGCCAGAAGTGCTATAGGCATACATCACAATGCCAAAAATAAGCACAGGAGAAACACCGTACTCACTGGTCTATGGGAATGATACAGTAATACCGGTTGAGTTCGGAGAACCAAGTCTGAGGTACTCGCATGAAAGCGAGTTGAGAAATGATGAAAGTAGGAGGCAAGACCTCGACGAGGCCGAAGAACAAAGAGACATGGCATACATAAGGATGGTCACCCAGAAACAACAACCAGAGCGATACTACAACCAAAAAAGCTAAGATCAGGCCGCTCAAATTAAGAGATTACATACTCAAAGCCAAAACACAGGCAAGCAAGGATCCACGATAAGGAAATCTAGGGACTAACTAGGATCGCCCATGCAAAATTATGGCGGCAGCAAATAAAGGGTCGTTCCAACTAGAAATGATGGAAGGAAAACTACTACAAAACAACTAGATCATCTCCCACTTAAGTACTTCAACTTCTAAGGAAAGATGCTCCGAGCCGTACCCTTTTTCCCTCAACTGAGTTTTGTCCCAATTCGGTTTTCTTGGGAAGGTTTTTAACGAGGCAACGAGGAGGACATTTCGATGTTAAGCATAAGCAAGTGAGAATACAAATTATCAAGTTCATTGATCGACCCCTTAAATACTTCTCCAGGTCAAACAATAAAGAGACTAGATAGACTGAGACTGGAATACCAGCCGGTAAAACATGTAAACTACTCTAATGATTTATATGTAAGCAAAGCATGATGTTCGGCTATGTCTCCGCCAAGTTTTAACACCGCACCAATCAAGGTACTCACATTCGACCTCATTCGAATTAACTATGAGTAACATTCGACCTCGCTCGAATCAACTCACATTCGACCTCGTTCGAATTAACTATGAGTAGCATTCGACCTCGCTTGAATCAACTCACATTCGACCTCGCTTGAATTAACTAAGAGTAATACTTGAACTTGCTCGAATCAACTCACATTCGCCCTCGTTCGAATTAACTAAGAGTAACATTCGACCTCGCTCGAATCAACTCACATTTGACCCCATTCGAATTAACTAAGAGCAACATTAGGCCTCGCGCGAATCAACTCACATTCGACCACGTTCAAATTAACTAAGAGCAACATTCGACCTTGCTCAAATCAAATTACACTTGACCTCGTTCGAATTAACTAAGAGTAATATTTGACCTCACTCGAATCAACTCATATTCGACCTAGTTCGAATTAGTTAAGAGTGACATTCGACCTCGCTTGAAATCAACTTACATTCAGCATAGCTCAAACTTGATTCACGGTTAATCTTGTTCGAATTAATTATTGCAACGTTTTAACTTCACTCTAACTAATAGAAGACACTCGATCACGTTTAAGCCAACGCCTAACAATACAATTATTTTAATCAAGGCAGTCAATCGAGGAAAATATTCAAGTAAAAAATAGAAGACTTGGAAATAAACAGCAAAAATAGCATTCCAAATCAAGAGGTATCTTACAAAGGCTGAATAGACGCCCACAAAAGTAAAAACAAAAAGATTGCAAAAAGCATCACTTGGAAGCATCTCCCCCACCATCGTCATCACCATCATAATACTAGTCATCATACCAGGCACCTGGATCAAGCCTGTCCAAGACATCTTCACCTTCACCAGTCCCTGACGTAGCGGTATCTTAACCACATGCAACCCGAGCTACGCGCGCCTTAGCACGAGCATCCTCAAACTCAGCCTCAGAAACTCTCCATGCCATCATCAAGCCCCTGAATATGTCTATTTGATCCTTGGCAGGAATCCACTTCTCATACAAATCCCATGGAATATCAAGATAAGTGGAAGTGTGAGATGAATACGGTCGAGCTAGTAGATATGCCTTCTTGGCCTCAAGAACGATGATATGCTCATTAAGTTCTGAAACCTCTTTCTCAAGCCCACTAATTGGTTCGTCAAACCTAGCCTCCCTGACCATATCCACATCACTCGCTCGTTCAGATCTGAGGACGCGGATGGTATCCTCTAACGTTGCCACCTTCGTCAAAGTTGCCGCCCTATCCTCTCTGTCCTTCCCTAACTCTGCCACTTGTTTGACCAAATCATCACTAAGTCATTAGCTCTGATCGAGCTCTGCTCAAGTTTAGCCCGCAGAGATGCCACTTGAGATTGAAGGTCGACACACTCAGCCAAAACCCCACTTGCTTACTTCGAGCTCATCCTCATTGACTCTAAGTGTGCCTTCGATATCGCTACATTTGTCGATGACCCTCATTATTTCATCGTCCTTCTACCTCAACTCATCTCTAAGAGACTGGAAATTACTGTCCGCACTGAATCAAGTGCATATCTTACGGTACTCACGAAACATCAAAGCCATTTTCTTAACAACAACCTTCCGCTTCTCCTCTTAGAGGGCACTCTCGATCTCCAAAATGAGAGTCTAGGGAAAAAGGTAGAGCCAAAAAGTTAGTAAAAACAAAAGAGGGAGAATGACATAAGCTACAAGAACAAAAAAAATAGACTTATCATCCAAGCCATTCCAGATATGCCTAATGACAGATCAATATATTTGAACGTTCGCAAAGTCCTATTCTCGGAGCTAGAGCAAAGAGGATCCAAAGAAGGAGCTACCCTCTCTGTATTCATCAACATGTTGCAATCCAAGAGAATGACTATGGTGCGAGTAGATCCCTCATTCCTCACTTCTACCCGAGTAAGCCCCTCGTCGAACATCCGTTCCTCTTGGGGTCGATGTCAGAACCAGACTCATAGCCATTTATGATCACACCTTTTCCCCTCTGCTCGACATAGAAAATAATGTCGACCTGTCTTAACGACGATGGTCACTCCTCGGAACGACCTCCGCTTCCACTGATTGCCTTCTTCCTTCCCCAGCAATCTCGGGTAAGGGAGCAATTTCTAGATCTGAAAGGGGAAAAGTCTCTGTTTTCAAAGCCATACCACCCTCAAATGTGGCCTTGGACTGCTCGGGATGACCCTCGCCGCCAATATCTATTCTTTATTTTTTTTAACAAAATTTTTTTCCTCCTCGCTTGGCGACGACTCGTCCACTAAGTGCAGTATAAGAGAAGTTAAAGTCTCCATTGAAGGTCATGGCGTGGTTCGAGAAGAAGCAGCAATCGGTACAGATTTGTTTGTAGTCGTATCGAGCAGGGACCTGGTAGATGCACCACACTGACAAAAAGCAGGGGTTAGAGCTTTCACTCTTCTCGCAGCCCTCCAATCTGGAAGAAAAAAATAGAAGTTAAAATTGAAACTACTACATAAAGGGAGGAAGTGAAAAAGAAGACGCCATAAAGTCTAAGTCGCAGAAGATCGAAAAGAATTACTTACCATTCGAAGAAGGTTTACGTCCAAACTTCTTGTTGAACGATGACCATTCACGAATCCCCACCGTGTGTGGTAAACTTTGGCTCACCTAGTCGTGAATGTTGGTGACCAACATAGGAGGCTCCTTCTCGGCTGTACAAAAGAAAAGAAAGAACGAACAGGTCACCGTAGAAAGAAGAAAAGCAATCAATAAGCAAAATAAATGATCGGTAATCACGAGGCAAAGTTCCATGCCTTAGAAAAATCGTTAGCGTTCCTCACTATGTCCTCGGTCTTGATGTAGAAAAAGTTGAAATAGAATCGGCGATTGGCATTATCTTCCATTTTCACCAAAATCTTGCCTCCATGGTGATGGAGATGTAACATCGTCACTTTATAGAAACTGGGCGCGTAGAGGTACAGTAGATGGTGGATGGAGATCCCGCGGTTGGCTAGTTTCGCATACTTCGTAAACATGAGAATGAGTTTATACATGTAAGGGGAAATCTGGGCCGGGCAGACGCCATAGTAATGGCATAAGTCCTCCACCTATCAAGGCAGGGGAATCGAATAGCCAACAACGAACGGATACGCATAGAACGCGCAATATACAAGGCAATGAACCTGTACCACATCATGAACGGCTAGGATAAAAATCGATATGGGCCGGGATTCAGAACTTAGACCTAAATTCAATAAGGTCCACCGTGTCCATCTCAGATTTAACGGGCACAGGATTATCCTCAGGCCGCTTCGAGAAGTCTAACCTAGCCTTCTCCTAGCGAGGGATTATTTCGTCCACATTAAGGAAGCTTTCATCCTCTGCAACAATGGCTTCCCCTTCATCGTGAAGGGGCATGATCACTGACAATGGAACCGGGTCAGAGGTCCCTTTATGGTTGGAAGATGTACTAGCCATATTTTGTTACGTATATGCGACGGAATTGTAAGTGCAGAAGTGATAATAGGAAAGTTGCTGAAAGTAGGGATGCAAGAACTCTGAGAAGAAGAAAGAAAAGCTTAGAAATTTGAATGCTTGAAAATTCAGCAAACCAAATGAGAGGTTCCTAATCCCTATTTATAGGGAACACATACGCCCCAATCAAGAAAATCAACCGCCGATACACAAAGATCGAAATGATAGGGGCATGGTAGTCGATGTACCGCATCGGGAAGATGCGTAATAATGACGCCTGATATTGTGACGTCAGTCTGCAACAACGTCACAATGAGCTGTGGCCCGCAAAGCACCACGTTACCATCTCCACCATGATCTTTACTGCTCGACCTGCCCACTTGAATTTCTTGACTGCAACTAATAAAGTCGCTCACCGAGGTCGACCAACGGACAACCTCGATAAGCAGAAGGACTAATTGTATTGGCCAAAATCTAACCAAAAAATTCAGCACAAAGAGATGATTATCGTGAGAATTTATAACTTATCATGGTCAATTTGGCCGAAGTCGACCAGTGATCAACGAAACAAGCCACCAAGCAATCAATCACGACCGAGGTCAAGTAGAGTGGAAAGTAGTAACGGCTAATTTTATATTGGGATTTTCAAAGGGAATATTCTCTCTGTTTGTACTTTTAGGGTTCTTTGGGAATATCCCATATAAATAAAATGAGAGATAAGGAAAAGGGCATGTAAGATTCTATATGATAAGAACTCTCTAGACAAATACAAAGAACACATTTCTAAAGAGATTGGTCCTTTTTGGATTATTCCTTGTCATTTCCACTAGATTCGAGAAAGTCTTCGACATTTTTATAAGTTTCTTGTCTGTCACGACCCAAAATCCACTAAGGGTCGTGGTGGCGCCGGACACCTCTGTCAGGCCAGCTAACTAACTCATCAATTAATTCCTCTTTTAATACTTTTAAAAATATATGGTTTTTTCTTCCAATTTTCATAAATAAAAGTTCATTACTAGAATTCAAATTTAAATGATAATAAATAGAACAAATCCGTTGAAAACCCTCCCAGAAATCCGGTGTCACAAGTACATGAGCGACTACTGATATGAGAAATAAAATACAACATAACATCCGTCCGGAATACAATGGACAGGAAAGAATACAGTTACTAGAAGGGACTTTAAAAGCTGCGGGCCGCCTTGAATACTGCAACTCACCTAGTCCCGAATCGTCCGTGCTGTTGCGCCCAGTAGGCTGCTAGAGCT